>DWAJ01003235.1:0-15270 GCA_018238005.1 Eurema mandarina
TTTGTTTAATTCATATGACGACCGCTTGGCGCAGTGGTAGCACAACTGCTTTCTGCGCGAAGGGTCGTGTGTTCGATTCCCACACCGGAAAAATATATTTGTAATTCACGTTTGTATTATTCTGGGGTCTGGGTGTATTGTATGTATTAACAAAAGAAAAGTATGTATATGTAATTTAATTCGTTATCTAGTTGCCATAACACAAGCTTCGGCTTAGCTTGGAACTAGATGGCGCTGTGTATAAATGTCCTGAAAATATTTATTTATATGTATTTGATTGTTGAGAAAATAAAAGTTTATCAAGATTTAAACCGTTTTTGCATTGGATTGAGCCCTATAACTGTAACCGAAAAACCGTACACACGAGAAACCGCAAATCACAATTAATAGAATCAAAACAAAATGTTTAAATGAAAAGATTAAAATGTTAATCGCTTAACAATATCGGATGACAAAGTTTCGCCGAAGCAGTCGCGAGCCCGTTGTGTACAAACTTCTGTAATTTATTCATAACACGAAACCTTCTTGCAATCCTTAACAATGCAGACGAATTTCGGAAACGAAGCTATCTGAAATATGTTTTAAATTAATTTTCGATTCATTGATTCTTATTGGTAGCTTGACGCAGTAGTAGCACGTTAGTTCGTCCCCATACTGGAAAAATGTACTTGTAATTTACATTTCTATTTTTCTGGATGTGAATGTTGCTATTTATTGTATGTATTTATTTACATATGAAAAGTAAACTAGATAACAGATAAATTATACTAGTTACCATAACACAAGCTCTGTATAGCGTGGAACTAGTTGGTTTGTATGTTTACGTGTCCTAACTCCTGAATTTTCTTATTATTTATTTGAGGGAATTTTCTATCATTCTGTCCTATGGCTTACTAGTCCGGTCAATTTAGACATTTGAAGTTACATAAAGTCCCAACAACTGAATCTCTGTGAAATTGTTCAAAACATAATTATAAACAATGTCTAGAAGTTCCCCAATATTCCCCTGTAAGGAAAATTTTTTATTCAAGGTCAAAAAAATGAGATTTTTCGCGATTTTCAGCAAAACGGTAAGTTTTATCATAGAAAAACCTAAGACAGAATTGTAGATCTTAAGTTTATCTATAAAAATGTATCAGTAGGACTTTTTTTCTTACGATCGTAATACAGGTAAAATCTACTTAAAATCATACTACATATTACAACTTTAAATATATTACAGAAATCATTTTTTAACGTATAATTAAAAACATTGTTCAAGAACTGCTAAACGCTATTTAATAGTTATATAATATACTATATAGTTTAAACTTACCTTGGAGCCACCTCACTGTTCTAGAGTATTTCAGTTGAGAAAGTTTTACGTTACATTATAGGCTTTTGTAGTAAACGGTGCTTGAATTGTGCTTCTTGGCGCGCAGTGTACATTGTTCTATATAAAACTATCTACTTCAGGTTCCAGCGAGGTTGAATCTGTATTATGCAGTAAATTTTGGAAGTGGGTCAGAAATGCTTAAAATGCAACTTTAGCAATGTGCTTTTTAATACAATTTAGTTTTATAGTTTTCAATGGATTCTTAATGGAATTCAATGGAGCAATGTGAATGATATTTTCTCGTCTTAATCGTGAGATTTATTTTTTGCATTGGACGGTGGAAAAATATCCCGACCGCCGTGGAAAATAGTGTGCAAATATCCTTTTCACGATATCTTTCAACCTATGCTTACTACAAAAAAGAAAAACTTTAAGGGACGAGGGAAGGAACCTTTCTAAATTTAAATGCACTCAAAAAATGAAAAAGCTCTCTTTACATTTCTATAGACGTCACCAATCAAAAAAACATTCTTCTACTACGAGTTTAACTGTCTATGACTATTCCGAAACATCGTATAAATCTAAACTTAGCTACTATATCTATATCTAGTAAATATTTAAATAGAATCTTTATAGAACAGCGTTTTTTTCTCTTATAGTTGACATCTTAATTAAAAATCCTAATACCTTCAAAGACCTTCAAAGGTTGCATTCTCCCATTTTTCTTATTTCTTATTTCAAAACATTTTCGCGGCGAAATCTAATTTACAGTGAGTTAATTACACCAGACTCCGTAATATTAGGCTTTCACCTAATTTTCTTTTCCTGTTTTTCATCGCGGCTTAAAACATTATATATCTTAGTTATTTTTGTTTCTAAATGTGTGTTGTTTTAATATTTTTACGTTAAAACGTATAAAGGTTAATGACTAAAAGGGATTTTATATTTTGTATACTGTCAATCCGTTCATGTAACTAAATTATACCTAACTATAATATATACAGATAATTCATCGTGTCATTTGACAGTTTAACAGATTTAACAGAAATTGGAATCTATCAAAAAGTTATAAAGTTGCAAGTTAATACGTTTACTAACTAGTCTCACGACATGATTATAGGTATATCGACACATTGTAACCTACCAAACAATAAAGCGTTAATTTAAAAAAATTATACAAATAAATTTTTTTCAGGTCCCGTTCCCAGGGGAATGCCGAGATGAAAAGTATTCTATGTATAGGGTATATACCAGGGTATCACCTAAATACAAACCAAATTTCAAGTAAATCGATTGAGCTGTTTTTGCGTAAAAGAATAACAAACATACATACATTCTCACAAACTTTCACGTTTATAATATTACAAGGAAGATTGGACAGATTGCGTCATAAGCAAACGAGTTTAATGTATAAAAAATCTAACAGATTACTTGATACAGTATAGGATATTTTTCCTCAAAGCCTGGCAAAGTTAATTTCCTCGTCCAGGACAATTTTATAGGGCGGGCTGCGTTATAATGGCGAATTTCGCCTCGCTTTGAGATGGTGTCGAACCGTAAAGCGTTCAAGGGTCGAGCGACAGCGTTTTCTAGAAAGAAATACACAGTATAAGATAGTTACTTGTCATTCTATATATAGGATGTAAAAGATGTAAGTCAGAAAACTGAAACTTTTTTTTATAATATGAAGAGGGGAGACGAGCTGGACGCACTCCTGATGGTAAGAGCCAGCCAATAGCCCAACTCCGGGCAGGGGTGCACTACACCGACGCTCCCCACTTTGAGTCATCAGATGTTAAGACTCATTAGCCCAGTAATTTCGCAGACAGTTTCCCCAGGATCATAGCGTAGTACAAATGACTTGATCCTTAATAAATTTTTTTGAAGATTTATTTAATGTTTTAAATTTTTGTATATTTTTCCGAACGCAGTAGAACCTATGCGCCGCGTACGTCACTCCCACATGCGGGGTGCATTGTCCGCGAGAGTGGGATTTTTAAATACATTGATAAATAAAAATTAATTACTGAATGGATCTAGCTTATATTTAGAATGCAGGTAGATTAAACCCTGGATGCGCTCATAGGATATTATCTATCCCGGTATAGTCCCGGGAACGAGAATTAAGCGAGTAAATCCGCGGGGCACGACTAGTTACTTGTAAGTGCAAATAATTGACCATTCCTATCTTTTTAAAATTTTCTATGTACCTAAGTATAGAACGACTATTAAGTATAGAACCTAAGAAACCCGCTATCACCTGTGCCCCGACCCACCTGCCATTGCACAAAGAGAGCCGAGAACTTGTGTAATTTATTCATAGTCAAGTAATGACACTCGATTACTTTAACGTTAACCCTTTTCATTTCAACGAGGTTTTTTGAAGCGTTTTTTTTTAAACACAGGGTCCGTTTCACCTCGTAATTATATACGATTTAATGAACGTTCTATATTATACCGTTTCATGTTTTTTTTTTGTAAGAAAATTATGACAGCATTAATGGGTTGGGTTTATTTGAGTTATATATGATTTTGATTCTGGAAACATGTTCTTTTATATGCCTTTAATAAATGTATGTTATATATAACAACTAGCGACCCACCCCGGCTTCGCTCGCATATATTATTTTGCCAGCTATCCCATCTTTATAGTTAGATGACACTGCACACGGGGTGCAAATTGAATTTAAAATCGGTTCAGTAGTTTAGGAGTCAATCGCGGACAAACAACGTGACACGTTATTTATATATATTAAGATTTTAAGGTCGTAGGTCCCTCTCTCCTTTATACTATCCTTTATTTACCTTTTTTTCTCAAATAATTCCCTTTTTAAAGCCAGTGAAAAATTCCCAATTCATAGTGAATTATTCGCTTTACATCAAAGAGAATTTTTTTTTTAATTTAAATGTACATGACGTCATAATCTTGCAGTAACTAGGTGGTTTTTATCTTCAGCTTATAACAGTTTTCGAGGTTTTTTTGAAGTGATCCGTTTTTTTGTTCTCGAGTGTAGTACTAAAGTGATTATTTTTGTATTCTTCTATGATTTATATAATACTAAATATACTTTGAATTTGGTAATTAATTTAACCAGAAACAAGTTTTATGCTCAAATTTATCTTAACGTTAAAATAACACCTGCTTTATCGAATGTTTGTGATTAAATTATAAGAAATTATTACGAAAAAACTTTAACATGACTCAGTCGGCACGCGATTCATTCATTATACAATACAGTTTATTTATAAATAAACTATAACTATACTTTTGCATTATTAGGGTTTATTATCTTCCTTCCTGTATTTGATCTTTCGAAATCACTGTCACTTTTTTTTCAGTAAATTTCTTTTGTACGGATCTGTTAGTCCAACCCTATCGGTGGCCATCTGAAGTCGACATGTTATGTCGGTGTCACACGTAACCACTACCTACTCTACCCCGCTTTTAGCCTTCTTCCAATACCTCTAATATATTTTGATCTAGCTTTCTGACCATGATTATGGGACTCAATCAGTTTTCTGTGACGCTATTTACTTAGTATCATTTTCAAGATCTAGTTCGTGTATATAATATATTATCATCAATATTATATAACCGTATTAGGGTTCAGCCGAAACATCGAATCATAGCTATATCATGTAGGTATAGATTCGAAATAAGCCACTAGAGAATTTCACCACAAATAAATTTAAAGCTACTGGTCAGACCCGTTTCTACGATAAGACTTATATTAATGAATTGTCAGGATCTCCACTCGTCTCTTCATTAATTCTGAACGCAGTCTCGTCCGAGGAATTGTTAAATGAAAAACAAAAAGCTCTTTTTGCTTTTAATTCTTTCTGGCTTTGTTCTTGAGACGCATGCAGTTAACAAGACTGTCTGTTAGTTGGAGTCTCCGAGTTTTGAGAGACGGGGTTTTTTTGATTATGGGTCAGCTAAAACCAAACGATCAGTGTGACGCACATTTATAATACCTATGTCTAATTCCAGTACAAATGTAGACAAAAGAAAGAGTTCGATATTGTTAATGATATCCTAATTTGGTAAATACGAACAGATTTTTAACAGTTTATTCGGACCCATTGAACTGCATAAGGATAATAGCTAAAGACTAAATATAGCAAAGATTTTGAAAGCTTACAAAATGTTTGGAAACACTGTGATTGACCTCGATTCAAATCTCCATAGAAAGGTAAAGAAATTACTACAATTGTTTTTGGTGAAAAATAGATAGATTCCCATTACTGCTTATTGTATCGTTTAAAACATTAGTATTGTAATGCCAATCAAATTAGCGGTATTAATATTAAATTTTCATTCGGTAAATAAATAAATTCAAAAATTTCTATAAAATAAAACTTAAATCTATTAAACTCGCCTACACACGGCTCTAAAATTTTTATTTCGATAATTAACTAGGATTAAGAACGGATTAAATGAACGGTGTTCGATCTTTATTTTCTTCATTCGGGTCATTAAGAATTTCCAAACATTTACATCATAAAGCTCTTCAAAGTTGATTTATTATACGTCAGTGAAAACAAATTATTATAACATCAACAAATGCGATGCCAAACTCGTTGTAATGAGGTCATTTGACACCTGCTTTCAACGAAAATATCGTGCCTACTTTACGTAAACAAGTAAGTACTTGAATCATGAGTTTTTTTTTACTATAGAAGTTCTCCGTGGTTTAAGGTTTTACCTGAATTGTTCTGATCCCGGAACAATACCGGGATGCAAAGTATGCTATGTTAATCCAGGGTTTCACCTAGCTCCATACCAAAGTTCAACTAAATCGGCCTAGCCGTTTTTGCGTAAAAGAGTAACAAAGAAACATACATACATACATACATTCTCACGTTTATAATATTACTACGTGGGACTCCGTCCGCGTGGACTTTTATAAAAAGGGCCTTAGACCATCTATGCACCAAATATTGTTCTAATCGGTTTTAGCGTGATGGAAAGACAGAAAGACAGACAGAGTTACTTTCGCATTAATAATATTAGTATGGAAGTATGGATTTCATTAATCAAAGACCGAATTACGATTATTACAAGCATATTTCACATAACTCATTAATATTAATTTTTGTCTAATGAATATTCATCACATCTTATTTTCGGTTAAAAACCAGTTTTGAGGTCAAACGCTGGCTTTAATCAGAAATTATGTAAAGTGACCTCAGGAAGGACGAACGGACGTAACTGAGATGGTTCAGTTAGTTTTAAACTTAATTTAATGGGTCAAGTTGTTAAAAATCTTTGGTTCAAATTTTTAAAATATCTTTTAGGCAAGCAAACTTAATCGAAGATATACAGGAAAAGATAATTTTTGTTACACTTTCGATATACATATTTTTTTCTGAATAAGTCTATATAATAAAATAAAAAATAAATAAATAAATATTTTCAGGATATTTATAGACAGCGCCATCTAGTTCCAGGCTAAGCCGAAGCTTGTGTTATGGCAACTAGTTAACGGAATAAATTACATATACATACTTTTCTTTTGTAAATACATACATACAATACATAGCAACACCCAGCCCCAGAAAAATACAAATGTAAATTACAAATATATTTTTACGGTGTGGGGATCGAACCCACGACTCGCGCAGAAAGCAGTTGTGCTACCACTGCGCCAAGAGGTCGTCAAATAAAATACTTAGTTACTTTGCATAGGTTCAAATTATTGGTTGGAGACCACACAAAGCGACAGACAACGAAAATAGAACAGATGGACATCTTTTAGTCCTTTATGATATTATATGATACATACTTCATAGCTATAAGACAACCTATAGAGGTTACTCTATAGGTTGTGGTTACAATTTTGCTGTTTTTTTGAAGTTTTTAAAGAATTGACTTCTTGAGGAAGGGTAAATTCGTAACGTAACGCGTTACAGCATTCTATCTGGCATTCTCTTTCATTAGTCTCCTCTCTCATTCTAACACACAGCCTATAGCTTAAGCTAGTGTCGAGCGTCCTTTATTTGAATTTGAGCTGTCACTCTTATTTTGAATCAAAATCTGTCTGATTAGAACAAAGCATGATTCCGACGACAATAATCGACTTACAAAATTCATAATACTTTCGTTGTCAGAAACAAAAGTCAATAAATACGGCCTCAAAGGCTCGATCACCTTTGAACTTTTGACAGAATCAATCATCGCTGAAAACTGGAGGGTATAATTAAATAATAGTATGGAATCGTTGATTGCTATTTTCACACTTGACGCGTTTTATTGAATCAATCATTTTTAAATTTTGTTCCTACTGGATCTGCTATTGATAAGTTCATCATACTTCATAATCATGTCATTATTTTACTACTAATTAGTATACTGTTAACCTGTCAAACTCTTCCAGTTTGTTTTCCTGTCACTTTGACACTGGCAGTTATGGTCGCAGGCTTATAAGCGATCCTTTGCCATTTCATCATAAAAAGAATAGAATAATATACTTGGACTATACCTACAAATATAATTAGAAAGTAGCTCTGTCTGTTATTCTTGTACCTAGATATAAACCAGTGAGAGGGACTTCAATGACATTTGGTACATCTTTATGATCTCCGACCATGGAATATACAAAGGTATAATAAGAGAACGCTGTGTATATTAGTGGTGAAAAGAACTTGTTTTAGAAAAATAAGGCGTTAACAGTAAATTAACACAAGAGGGCATTACAAGAACAGTATTTTGAGTTTTATACAGTCTTTGTGACTTAATCTTTCTCGCCTATTAAAGAGGATCGAACCAACGTAAATAAAACGCACTTTTATAATCCGAAACATTAAATATTTAAAAAGGGGATACTAAAGTCGTTAAAGAATCCAAATCTTTTTAAACACGATTCCAAGTTAACCTCTTGCGTGGCTTCAGAACTCCACCTCACCACATTATACCGTAAATTTAATAGAAGATTAAATCGGCGAACTTTTTCACATAAATCACAAAATAAGTTGGACGCACTCACTAAACTTTGCCGAGCTATTCAAGTTAGTTATTAAATGATTAGTGTACCCTTAACCCAATTCCTTGATATACAATTTTAACTAGTTAAATAGGTTTAACGGTAAGACCCTCCGTTCAGTTGAAAAGGCTTGCCTTCGTCAGAATGAAGCGGTTTAGTTCAGAGTTTCAACATTGAAAATAAAAGCGAAGGAAGTTGCAACTTGTAAATTAATTAAGTGTATATTACTCGGCTGTGATCTAAAATAGACACATTTAAAGCGTTTTTATAAATGTATAGAAAATCTTTAACTATGCCTACTCCTTGAAAGTAATTCTGTAGAAGTTTCGAATTTTAGGCAACGCCTAAATATAAAAACGCCATTTGTAGTAGCAGCATGTTTGAATTCGAAATGTCTGGAGATAAGAGAAATCTATCAACTGTTGTTACTGATACATAGGATAGACACGAGCATCAGGGCTATGTCCTATTTCTACTGACCCCACTTTGTTCCATCTCATCGCATCGAGTAGGGGTCATGGGTAAGTTCGCATACTTTTCTGTCAAATTAATAATAATAATAAAATTAAATTACTTGTTGATACCTGCACACGTGTCAAATTTATATCACTGATAGAAATCAATAATGAAATTGTCTATAAACAGTATAATGAGCTTCAAACCTTAACCGCGCGACATTAAAACAAAAGATAAAAAATAAGTTAGGAACTCCGACGCTGCTTCGAAAACTTTCTTTGCGATGTTAGCCTTTTTAGGCTTCCATTGTAACACTAACAAGTGCCAGAGGAAAATCGTCCAGATTTACTTTTTTGTTTCAAACATGAAACGAAATAAAAAAGTTACTATTTATATTCTTTAACTTCTATAATATATATATGAATCGCCAAATGTGTTTTTGAGCGCGTAACTCTTAGCTAAGCAGATTGCAAACGAACATCATCAAAGCGACAGACTAAGCCAGTTCATAACAGTTTAAAAGTACTGAAGTCCTCCCAAATCCGTGTGTGTGCGTAGAGGAAAACCGGTGGGCTATAGTCGGTACTGGCACCATTACGTTTGAGTCTGTCTTAACCACCTCTGTCGAGTAGTCAGTATCATCTATAGAAGAACATTAAAGTATTAAACAGCTTTCCATATTACTTTAAGTTTACGCGATACAACGATGCGTGCTTAGTGCGCAAAACACTGCATAATTAATATGAGTAAGTAAACAAAGCAATCCAAATAAAAGGAAATGTTTCTGTCAACATTAAAATATTGTAAGATGTTTTAATAAACATAATACTATACAGAACGGTCGGGATATTCGCCCGTTTTAATATCGCCAGCCAATAAAAGACAAAGCGAATGTAATTAAGAATTTTCCCTAAAACAACTCCGTGTTATATGAACTGGGAAAAAGCCGTATAAACTTTTTGGCCTCTTTCTTTTGTTTAGTCTGAATGGGACGTATCCCGCTTGTCTAAAATTCATGGTCACCCAAACTTTTGTTTGAATTATTTGTACAATGACGCAATGCGGCGAAAAAGTGAATTTGGACTTTTTTCTTTACTACGAAACAATTTATTATCTATAATGAAATCGTTTAACTGAGTCGTTTATTAGTAAATAATATTTTAAAGGTACGTTACAAAAATATCAATCAAATTTAATGAAATTTATGGCTACATTAGTATATAATTGACATATTCTAACATACAAATCATCGTATCACTTATATAGTATTGACTTTATTTACTTAGGACCGATTATTAAGGGTATATAAAATAATTTAGTGTTATAGTGAATATTGAATTTGAAGTGTAGGTATTAACTATTAACATTGTATTAATATTTGACTCCCAAATTATTATTTAAAGAATGCTTATATATACCATAAGTAGCCAAATCACTATTAAATTTAACCGTTCGCTATTTTCAAGAACCAGTTAAGACATAACGACTGTTTTATTGCGAAATTATTCGATATTTTACGCGATAAGGCATATTAGAGCCACACATTTTAATATTTAACTGACAAAATATTAGAGTCATGTAGCATCAACTTAATTTACGATTAAAGTAGTTTTGTGTTTTTGTCGTTGTAATGTTTTTACACTAAGGCGACGAAGACTGAGAGAAAAAATTATTGATATCTATATACTAATATATAAAGAAGTAAAGTTTGTGTGTTTGTTAAATTGTAAGGGATAATCTCGGGATCTAAAGAACCGATTTTAAAAATTATTTCACCAATGGAAAGCCACATTATTGCTGAGTGTCATAAGCTATATAAAAAAGGATTATTAACCATATGCGCAACGAAGTGGGCACGGGCTAGTAATTTAATAAAATTAATTCTAGAATAAGTCTAAAAATATAATTCATTTATTATTAATGTTTAAGTTATTAATTTACGTTTCAATAAAGAAAATTAAGTTTAAGTTCTTGGGCACGCTTTGGTCGCATCTAAATGTGATTTTTTTTAATATAAATATTTAAATTCAGAACAAATATCGCAAAAGCTATTGTCAATTAACAAAAATTGTTAACTATATGTATTAAGTATAGAAAATAAATAAATAAAAATTACATCGTCGTGGGTGATCACTATCTATTACGATATAGTGAAATTCTAATCTTTTCACCATCTTAAAGGTTACGTGGGACGCTTTTAAATTTAATATAACCGCTTGTAATTCAATTTAGCTGATACATATCAGATGAATTTTATTGTTATCGTTTAGATAATGCGACTGTTATTAGTTCGATGGATTTAAAAATCTATTGTGGGTGGATTAACTTGGAATTAATGCTATTTTAAATTTAATTTAAATGGTTGAAATGGCGTTGGTCTGCGAAGGTGCCCGTAACTATCTGCTTGGAAGACGGAATGCAGTGGGTTTTTGGTCCGAAAATGTCTATCATTATCCAGTGTCTCCGATACCAATGGGTGGCATAAGAAGTCATAAGATCCCCGCTAAAGTAAAAAGGTTATTATAGCTTAGGTGCTGAGGAGATGAGGTGAGGGTTTTCGATAATGTGGCTTAAGAAATTCGCGCTCAAGCCTTGATTATATGAGGTATGTTGCAACACTGGGATTTAGTTCATTTAAATCCCGTAACCAACGAGAGTTTTTATCCAGGAATTTAACTTATTCAAATAGAACGAAAAAATATGATTTATTCGTTGACAACCTACTTTTACACGTGCAAAAGTATTAAAACATTTTAACGTGTAAGATAAACATAATTGTATGTTAAGGAAAATGATTTATATACGTGTTCAAACACCCCATAATTTTTACCCAAACCCTTGGGTTGTAAGCAAATTTGCATTGCATCCTATATCATGCCTGACTTAATATATTATGGAATCCGTGAATATGTATGAGATAATACATATATATGTCACATACTCGACAATTTTATGGGGGACTTGATGTACGGTGGTATTTAAATAAAATATTGTAATAATTGTATAAGTAGTTGACGACGCCTGATTATTTATGTTCACGGTAATAAATTTATTTATTTAATTTTAATTTATTTAATGTTGAAGACAATTTAAAACGTCGTTTGTTGAAATTCGATGTCTACTGGGCGCAGTGGTGGCATACCTTCCGGGCCAAGGGTTATGGGTTCGATCCAGACAAATAATGAAAAATATATGTTGCTATAAACGATAATGATGTATGTATTACTGAAGAACAGTGTGTGAATGTTATTTATAGTAAACGCGGTGTAAATAAGCGTAAAATTTTATTATTAATAACCTTTTAGTTTGTTTTTTTGTGAGTAATATTTTACTTAAACTTCGAATTTAAATGTGTTTAAAACCATGGAATAGAAATGTATGAAGCGGCTTCAAAATTAATAAAGTTAAAACGAAAGCCGAATGAAACTCACAACACGTACGAAATATAATTCATATTAGCAAAACTCTTTATGAAGTTGTCCAAAGGATGTCATACAGAATCTTCCATAAAGTAGAAGTTGGCAAAATTAACTTTTCAAGTATAATCCCTGAAAGGGTACCGGGTAAAAAACGAAAGATAAAAGATATTAATGTTTGGAAATATTAATCCTCGTAAAAGGTTATCTTTTAGAAGTTTGTGGAAGTCTTAAATTTGAGTGTAAATTCAGACAAAAATGTTTTTAATAGCTACTACTTTTTATATCCGAAAGTTTCTAAATGTGTTTTTTGAAGATAAAAACCATATTTTTTTAATTCACCAAGTTTGATCTAAATTTAGTATAAATTTATTTTTTTAACTTAAAAGGATACCTTATATTAAAATAGACAAGTAAAAATAAATATCAAGTTTATTTCCCCACAAAATACTTATTTCTCCAACCCGCTATCAACAAAACAGCGGTACACGATAATAACACTATTTCATTTAATTGTCGCATGAATTCGGCGACATATTTGAGGGTTCGGGGTACAAGCGACCCTTCCTAAATATTTCACCCGAGTTCCGTCCGCACTTAAGAATGCAGCGTTACATCCTGTTTCTTTGGCAACTATTGGATATTCCGACCGATGTACGACCTTGTATTGACAATTTAATGTGGGTGTATCAAAAAGCCTGTAACGCTTTGAAGTCGAGTCAACTACGAAAGCCTTCAAGTATTTAATCCTAGTAATAATACGTAAATTTCATTGTGAATGAAAGTTAAATTTAACCTTATATTAAAGAGTTGGTGTCTTAGTGACATTTGAATATCTGAAAGCACTTAATAAATTTAAATAATAATTATTTTACGGAGAAAAGGTGCATTATTTGGTAGGCAAATCTCTAATAAATAGGGATTATATTTTGTTATTGGAGATATTATGTGCATTGTTGAATATAAAACATTACTAATCGTTACATCTACAATTTGTTACTTAGCTATATTTTTATGATTTTAATGAATTCAGAACGAATCTTTTAACATCTTATTACGGAAATAAAGAAAGTAGTAAAATACCATAAATATCTATAGTTAAATGGAAAATAAGAACCTCTATAGTTGTAATTTGCGAACTGTAATTTAACCCAGGTCCAATCGACCGTACTCAACAATGCAGCGGGTTACATCCTGTTTCTTTGGCAAGTATTGGATAATTCGGCTTAAGTTCAGCTTTGTATTGACAATTTAATGTGGGTGAAAAAAGCCAAGGGTAGTTTGAGGTTAAATTGGTCGAATCGACCGAATCGTTTTAACTTACTTTGAAAGTAGCCGTTTCCCTAGTAATACTTTGTTATAATATGGAATTAAGTTATTTTTTATAATAACGAATTCTTACTAACGTTTTAAATTCGACTGGCTTTTTATGTTTCTAATTTTAGAATTGTACTCATAGTAGTGTCATTTATCCTAAAAAGGAAAGGCAATGGTACAGAGCCATACAGCCTATTAGAATTGTAGACTTTGATAGTTTTAAATTTGTTTTGACTTTGACATTGACAGTTGCTTCAGTGTTGTCAAATTGGTTCGATTTTAATAATGGCGTCCATTACTACACCATATAAACTTGCACTTAGTATCTGTCTTAAGTTTGCAGTTAGTACGAGTGTGAAGTCTGAGTTTAGTTTTAAAAAATATTATTGATAGATATATAAAATAATTTTAATATAAAAAAAATTAATGTCCTACTAATATGCTACCTGAGTTTAAAAGCAATTGATGTAGTTAAGTGTACAAATAAAAATATACGCTTCATGGATAATGGCAACAAATTAAGAAATCAATCAACGTGTTGGCAAATGTATTATCATGGCAGGTATATTTAAGCACGGTTCAAAAAGTTGCCATCTCAAAAAAAAATATTTGCCTCTTCTATCAGAACCACTAACATCCTTAAAACTCCGTTCTGACATGAAAATTTAACACAGAAAAACGTAAAGAAATCCAAGAAATTCGTCAGTAAAAGTGCAATGTGCAAAGTGCGGCAATTAACGTGCAAAACGCGATCGCGGTGAGGTGTTTAATGAAACCAATCTCATGCGATCGTCTGCTTGGGGTTTCTAAGTGATTGGATGGTTACACGTCGCTACCAATGAAGAAAATTACATTGATATTGTTGAATCGAATCGCGGTATAGCGCGGTGTTAGGCGTCTTGAGCCTTTTTTACGGATACTCGCCCATATAGGGAGTAACTTATATATACTTAGTTGTATAGCATAGTGTGAGAATGACGTCTTATCGAGTTATGAAGAAAATACGAGTAAAAAACAGAGTTTTTTGGCGTCATCACTATATTACGTCATCACTATATAGGACGTTTAAGACGAATATAATGTTTTGTGGGTATGTATATTAATGTTTTACTGTGGACTACTGTACCTACTCATTTTTTATAGTAAAAAAATTGAATATGTGTAAAATGTACTTACCTAAATATTTACACGTTTTGAAACTTTAAAAACAATGACTTTTAACTATTTTATTTCAACGAAAGGGGAATTGTTTTTAGTACGAAATATTCATTAATTATGTTCCATATAATTTATAAGTGAAAAAGACAGACTAGAACTTTTTTCTCTCTATCTAAATATATTTAAATTCAAACAGTTGTATGTTTAATAACCGATGAAATTTCAAATATTTTGACGCAAATCATTTCAATGTGTTGATAATCCCTTTCCAAGCGAGTTAACGTATCACAATATCTTAAGCCGGCGTGTCCATGTAATCTGTTACAATCGTGTTTGAAATAATCTGACAGCCGTTTAAACTAACCAATAAGTATTTATTTATATAACAGGCTTTTAGCGGTTGTCAATAGAACACTCATATGTGTTCTTACATACTACTTAGAAATGTTGCTTTTTTAATATTAGTGCTCCGCGATTTTTCCCGCGTAGTTCCCTTTCCCGGGGCAATACCAGGATATAAAGTCTCCTATGTTTTAATCCAGGGTATCACCTACCTATGTACCAAATTTCAACTTAATCGGTCCAGCTGTTTATGTGTGACGACGATATAACATCTAAACATACA
>DWAJ01003236.1:0-15269 GCA_018238005.1 Eurema mandarina
TTAATAAATTGTATCACACTTTCATACGAAAAGAGGCGTTGATAAATGTAATTTTTTTCCGTATGTAAGTGGGATAACGTATTGTTTTTTAATACTGTAACTATTTAGAAGTGTTACCATAACCTATTAGAATAATGATGTATTTAATGAACGCTAACCTGCAGTTTATTGAGGAGAATATGTCTTATTTCTCTGGATAGAGATTTTGGTATCGAGTGATGAAACTTGTCAGCTAACTCAATACGAAAATTTATTAAAATCGCTCCAACCGTTTAGTCGTGAAGTAACAAACATAGAGCGAGACAAGCGTAGACTGACACACTTGCAAACTACCGCCTGTATGATGTTAGTTGTATTGTATCAGTTGATTTTTAAGGCCGGCAACACATTCGTGAAGCGCGCGAATGCTTATAGGCGGAGATGGTTACTTACGCCCAGGTACCCCTCCTGCTCGTTTGCCCGCTTTTCTATAATAAAAAAGTTGGCGAAGGCAGAAATTCTCCCAGATAAATAATATTAAATATTTCATGACACTAATAGGTACACACCGCCATCTAGTCCTACGATAAGCAGATAACGGATAAATTACATATACTTATTTTTTTCTTTCTTAAATACATACATACACCTAGCAACAGCCAGACCCCAGAATAATACAAAACGTAAATTAGAAATATTCTTTTCTGGTGTGGGGACCGAACGGACGACCCTTCGCAGTCAGGCAGTAGCTACCACTGCGCCAATCGGTCGTCAAATATCCGTAGTTCCGTAACGTAAGAGTAATGACAGTGAATGGAATGCCGCTGTTCTCGATAGAGTGGGGCAGCGACTAGCGCAGGACCGCTGATCGCTGGCTTCGTGGAATCGTGAACGTTTCTCGCATTTGCAATGCTAATGCTGCACACCTCGGAGCATCGTGCGATACGTGCATAGAAAAATATCGATTTAAGCATTGATTTGCGCTAGAGTGTAGATAAACTAGTGCCCTGCAGTTTTATCCGTGTTGTTGGGAACAATACCGGTATAAAAAGTAATCTATGTGTTAATCCAGGGTATCACCTATCTACATACAAAATTTGAACTAAATCGGTCCAGCCGTTTTTGCGTGAATAACAAATATACATTCTCACAATCTCGGATCAGATCTCGGATAACAAACAGTTAACGGAATAGTTTTGATGCCACTACTGCTACAGGAGCGGCAACTATGCGGCTAAAACTATGTCAGTTAAAATAAAAGTTTGACTTTTACTTTATTTTTCATACATTCTTTTAATTATGAACAATGTGTAACCATTCATTGTCGATTGTATTATTTCTTATAACGCATTTTACCAGCTACCAAAAAACGCGTCTAAAACGCTTCTAAAACGCCCAGTGTGTAAAACAAGGCACTAGCAAGCAAACTTAAAAATTCGATAATGTTTGCACAACTGATTTATTTGATGTTACCATGCACTGGGCTATTAGAAAGCCACCGCAAACCGTAATATAATAACTGTATCGAGTATTGAATGACCACAGCATTTAGGCTGGTTCATAAAATGCGAACAAATACCTTATTATATAAAAAAAATTAAACGGCATACATACAGATAAAGATAAATTTTTTTTTAAAAGTTTTAAAGAAGTTCTTTTTAAATTCGGTTTAATATTATTAACTGAAAAGCTCAGATAATTGACATCTTCATAATTGCATAAATTTTTAAGAATTCAATATTGAGTGAAAATAATACTTACAGTTTAATATTTGACAAAAGCTTATTACAAAACAATACTCGCTGTAAATGTATTTTTTATTTTTTGAGTTGATATATGACAATCATAAACTATTTTTCTATTGGTAAAGGAGTTAAAAATTCAGGTCCAGAAAAATTCCCTTTTCCAAAACACTTTTAAAAATTTAAGCAAGCCTTAAAAATATGGTGCTTGTAAAAAAAACTTAATTCAATCAGTTATACAGAAATATAAGTATAAGAAGTTTATAGTCGTGCGTTAGAAAGCAGCTTAAATGGAAAATTTTAAGATATTGCCACAATATATGGATTAAATGTTTACTAATGAAGCGATTGGTTACATTGAAATGCAAAAATACATGTACTATTATCAGTCATCGCGTTCATTAGCATTCATAGTGTCCAATAAATTAAGTGCAAACCGATTGATCTAAAATGCAGCGAGTTCTGTCCAAAAATTTCCATGTTTTTTACAATATTTTGCATTCGCATTTTAAAATAGTAACTTTTTAATTTTACTAATGGCATACAACACTGGCTATTAACATTCTTATGTGTTTTAAAAATGTAATGTCACTCTTTTACTTCAAATTGCCATGTTTAAAAAATAGATGTTTTTAATAGCTACAGTTAATAAATAAATAATGTTAAGATGTTGACATACAATAGAGGCGGCTCAAAGCCCTACCTTGAAATATAGAGTTATTAAAATTATAATTGGAATACAATTAACCAATAATTTTATCCACATCCATACTAATATTATAAATGCGAAAGAAACTCTGTCTGTCTGTATGTCTTTCTGTCACGCTAAAACTACTGAACCGATTGTAATGAAATTTGGTACAAAGATGGTCTACAACCTGAGATAAAACAAAGGCTACTTTTTAACTGGAAAAAGGGTTATGAGAGGGGAAGAGGGGGTCAAAGTTTATATGAAAGTCCACGCGGACGGAGTCGCGGGCAAAACCAAGTACACTATATTAATAGAAGCAGATTTACCTATATTGCCAGCTGACGAATCTCGAAATAGCACAGTCAACTAACACAGTAACACGATTACAATTTAAACGTCTATTTGCGCGGTAACCATAGAACAATTTCCACATATGTACGACTACAAAAACGTACGATCGATCGGGCAAATAAACAAGAGTTACAACGAATATTTTTATCGTCAAAATTCGTATTCCGGCGAACCAAAGCCAGATGCAATCGGTTTTTCATCATGCGAACACGCTGTAATCCTGATTTAATTTCGCGATGTTGCGAGCTTGATCCAAATGAATTTGCATTTACCACACATGGGACGTATGGGACGTTTCTGTAATAGGTCTTGACACTTGAGTAAGTGTTGATTTACCTTTTACCTACATATATATTTTTTTTAAAAGGCCAGCATCTCGGTCCACGAGTATTCATTGAAGACGAAATATACCATTATAATATACAATCTATCTATCTATATATATAAAAGAAAGTCGTGTTAGTTACTTCACTTATAACTCCAGAACGGCTGAACCGATTTAGCTGAAAATTGGCAGGGAGGTAGTTCAGAGTCAGGAGAAGGACATATGATACTTTTTATCCAGTTTCCAGGGGAAAATAATATATAATTTTTTTATGAAACAAAACGCGGACGGAGTCGCGGGCAACAGCTAGTATATATAAAAAAAGTCGTGTTAGTTACACCATTTATAACTAGATAACGGCTCAACTGATTTGGCTGAAAAAGACATAGGATACTTTTTATCCAATTTCCAGGGGTATAATTTTTTTTATGAAAGTAACGGTTTGACGACCGCTTGGCGCAGTGGTAACATAACTGCTTTCTGCGCGAAGGGTCGTGGGTTCGATTCCCACACCAGAAAAATATATTTGTAATTTACATTTGTATTTTTCTGGGGTCTGGGTGTTGCTATGTATTGTATGTATGTATTTACAAAAAAAATATGTATATGTAATGTATTCCGTTATCTAGTTGCCATAACACAAGCTTCGGCTTAGCTTGGAACTAGATGGCGCTGTGTATAAATGTCGTGAAAATATTTTATTATTTATTTAAACGCGGACGGAGTCGCGGGCAACAGCTAGTATTATATAAACCGTGTACCTTCTGGTATTAAAGTCTCAAATTAAACTTTATTCCCGGAAAGTTTGAAAAGCTGAAACTATTCCAAGATGGCTAGTTGACACAAAGGCTTCGACGCACGGAGTTAGGAATACTTCAAGTTATGTCTTAAGTTGTGTGTTTAAGTGTTATTAAACTCATCAGCGTATGTATTGGTTGTTATTTATATTTATTTTTGTGATAGTAAATGTTATGAGTACTTCGGGGATATATATTGTATATGTGATAGAAATAAAAATGCTATACAGACACGCGAAAGGTCATATGGAGTTAGGATAAAATTAAATAAATAAAATATCATTTATTGCCTTCAAAACTTAAAAAAACAAATGAAAATACTCACACACAAAAAGGCAAATTACCTGTCGGTCTGGCAATCTGAAAAATTATTTAATGCATTATAAATGTATACAGATAAGACCATCTAACAAATAATTCTAACAAACAAAATATGTGTGAAATTGGGTTGCGTAGTTTTAAAGACTTAAGCATACATATTATAAACGCGAAAGTAAATTTGTCTGTCTGTCTCTCTTTGCATCACGGTAAAACTACTCAACCGATTGGTACGAAATTTGGTACAAAGATAGTCAAGAGCCTGGGGAAGGACATAGGCTACGTTTTTTTTAAATCTCCCCCAAAAGGTTGCGCGAGGGGTTGAAACTTTTTATAATTTTACGATTTCATGGCCAAACCGCTGAACCGATTGTAAAGAAATTTGGTACACAGATGGTCTAGAGCCTGAAAAGGAACATAGGCTACTTTTTAACTGGAAAAAAGGGTCCACACGGACGAAGTCGCAGGCAACAGACTAAAATAATCTCCTTTTAGACATATATTTTCACGGACTTCGAGATACTCACAGTCACAATCTTCCGCGACCGTTACGCACCTTATAGTAAATAGTAAAACACTATTTTGAGATCAATAGGCTTTTTATATTCCCCGTAATCAAGATACACGAGAGTCGATGAACTTACCGATAATGAGTTATAAAGCGACGGCTATTATCTCTCATTATAATCGACTAAGCTGACCGATTCTCAGAAGCGGTGTTAAAGTAGCGAATGAGAATCATTCTGGGAATATGATTTGTTTTGCATAGAGTATGGACCTTGTGGTGATTGAGACGCTGGTTTAAATGTATTGGGTTACGTATTGTAAAAAGTTTTGTGTCATGCGTATCATAGCAGATAATATCCTAGTGTGTATTGACATGACATGACACGTTGTTTTTTTAAATTGTTTTTTTTATTAAAAGGTGGCAGGTACGACGCGATTTTGTTCATGTTATTTGGAAATTTTAATTGTACATATGTCACCGGAAAATAACAAGAACCGCAAATTTATAAATTTCCTAGGAAATTTATACACCTTCGTAGGATTCTGAGCGAGAGATAAATTGTATTTAGTTTACGACCAGTTTCAGACCAGTTTCGTAAATTTATCAATTTACCGAACTCACGTATAAAATAATAAGTAAGCATTAACCAACGCCATGTGCGCTCTGATTGGTTGAAGAGCTGTCAACATCAACCAATCAGAGAGCAGGGTGTTATTTTACGTATTTAAAAAAAGCGTTAAATTAAAAGCTCTTCTGTGATTGGTCCAACCATTAAGAAACTTACGAATGGATGTTCGTTAGTTGTTAAATATACCACGAGACGTCGAAAATTGATAAAATTGCGAAAGTGTGGTCGTAAATAATAATACATTTTAATCTCTCGTTTTGAATCCTACGAAGGTTTATAAATTTCCTAGGAAATTCTTCGGCGGTTCTTGTTATTTTCCGGTGACACATATACTCTTTTTTTCTTCTGCTTAAGAACCATGGTCGTACTTCAAGGAATTATCGAAATCGATTCTGCCATATCACCAGTATACCAGCGACCAGTCGCGGCTTCGCACTCATATATTATACATGTATATATTATACATATACCTTTCTATTGAATCACTCTAATAAAAAAACCTCATGAAAAATCGGCTGCGTAGTTTTAAATGTGTTAAATGTATTACGAAGTCCTAATATTCGACCGTGCGATCCCCACACCGGAAAAATATATTTGTTATTTACATTTGTATTTTTCTGGGGTTTGGGTGTTGCTATGTATTGTATGCATGTATTTACAAAAGAAAAGTATGTATGTGTAATTTATTCCGTTATCTAGTTGCCATAACACAAGCTTCTGCTTAGCTTGGAACTAGATGGCACAGTGTATAAATGTCCTGGATATATTTATAATTTTATTATTATTATTAATAGTAAGTACCTAAGTATCATCATTACATAGCATAAAACAAACTTTGTTTCATATTTCTGTCCCTATGTATGTTTAAAACTTTCCTACGCAATCAAATTTCATTCCATTTTTTATCAGATTGAGTGATTCAAGAGAAAGTTTTATGTGAATAATACAATGTGGGGTAGAACCACTAGTATCAAATATATCCAAAAAGCTTTTTGGCGTATGTAATAGAAGACTATAATACTTGAAATATCATTTGAGGTATAAGTAGACATTGACAAATAAGCAAAGATTTATCGTAAGATCCCGCAACAGTCATTTTAGTCTGCAGACAGTTTGAATCAATACACCGGCTGGTTCAGACTCAATTGGGTTTAAAAAAAATGTCTAACTATCTAAACCTTTGTTTCTTTTAATCTGTTTATTGTTTTTATTTGTTAATTGGTTGCCTGGGGACTCTTGAGTGCAAAGCTTTTGTTACTTATACTATATCCGATCAAAATTTAATGTTACATATTATATAGCTATCTGAAAGGTTTGGGTCGGTGCCGTATGTGTCATGATTTGGATGTAACAGGCTCCTGAAAAACAGTCTTTACTGTATTGAGCTAAAAAAATACCCATTTTTTTGTAAATCACCTTATTTTGGAAAATAAATGATTATTATCATTATGTAGCAATGCGTAAATAAAAAAAATAAATAGAAAATTGTCCGCCAACTATCGGCGGACTCAAAAGTCTATTAGATGCGGGGGCCGTAAGAGGGCAATTATTCAAAACGTCATACGAAAGGAGAACCCCTTAACTTTTATAAAGATTTACGGCAATTTCTAACAAGTAACATTTTTACTAATGTAATGGATTTCCACGATTGATGTTTTAAACTTTCGTATAGTAAAATCGCAACTTGTCACGTTGCGTTTTAAACGATCTTTGAATCGGTCTAGTGATTCAATACAGCGAGTGAAAGGTAAGGAGGAAGGTTAAAAAAAATTCGTATATATATTTTATATTTCCTAGCGTATAAGTTACTAAAGCGATTTTATAGAATAATGTATATAGATTTCAAAAAAAAGCCTAGATATTACAGGCTATAGGAATTTTAAAGGTAGGTATAATTGTGAAAATCTTTTTATTTCAAAAGAGCTATCAGAATCTCTTGCCGGTTCTTCTCTGAAGAAACTGCGTTTCGAACCGTTGGTAAATATTTATTGTAATAATATGTAGCCTAGCAGAATAAAAATATTTTTTACTTCGACTTTGACTATACTTTTAGAATAAGGTTATACGTTTTGTTTTTCATTTAATTCGGGTCAGTAGTTTTAGGTGCCATCTTGAATATACAATATTCATTGATAAAAACATTCTGTTAGGCAAAATCGAGTACGTACTATAATTAATTACATAAAAATCTTTTAAAAATTTAAATTTTCGCGTGGTCAATGTATATCCTGTTACGTCATTTTTGCAATAATAATAAACGATTTTTTAATTAAAAATAAGTTGACCGCACTGTATGATAAGAAAATAGGTACAAACCACATGTTTAATATTATTGAATAAATAATAAATATTATGTCTATATTTATACATACGTATATTAAACCATTTTAGGTTTGGTAATATCATTATTACCTATATAGTACAAAACAAAATCGCTTTTTCTGTCTGTTCTAATGTATGCTTTAATCTTTAAGATAACTGGATCGATTTTCGTTTGGTCGATTGATCGATTTTTTCTTTATCAGATAATCAGTCAAGAGGAAAGCTTGTTAGTTACACTCTAATGACGATAATTCGTAACTCAAGAACGGCTAAATAAATTTGAATGAAAATTCGTAGAGAGGTAGCTAAGAACTAGTAGAAGGACATTGTCTGATAAAAAATTGGCACGAAAATCGTTTGTGTAGTTTTAAATATTTAAGCATACATACAGACAGACAGATAGAAGAAAGCGAATAACTTTGTTTTATACTATGTAATGATATAGGTAGGGTATATATACGAATATATATACGTATATATAGTGGTTGGCGCAAGCGGGCAGGCTGTCAGCAACAACGCGAGATTATATCGGGAAATCCAATTTTGTGGTTTGCTTATCACTAGACTAAGGTTTGTACATTTTTCTTTAGCTTAACCGTTTTAATGGCACGTCTTCAGTATAAATAATGTTTAGCTTTAAATTGTTTTTATACCAACATCTTAATATTTGGTGTGGTTATTTATAGAATTCTTTTTCGCAGATACGCAATTTGATTAAACTTGAAGGATAGCTTACTTCATAATGTATGCGAGCGAAGCCGAGAAGGATCGCTAGTATAATATAAAAATTAGATTACCTATTTATTATTATTGATATATATGATTAGATTAGTAATTTTTCTTTTATTTAAATATTTTATTGTTCAGATCTTCTATAATGTTTAATATGTTAGTCGAATTATGTAGCTTACGTTCGTTACAAATAGAATACCCAAGGAATTTCTACATAGTAAATGTCTGCCATCGTAGAGCGATGTTCGGAGACTACAGAGATATGACCATACATTACAACTTATTATAATCCAAGAATGGAGATTAAAGCTCGTATGGGGTCGAAATAAATATCTAATGCTTTGTGAACATTATGGCGCCGGCGTTTATGTGCCCACGGTATTGCATGAAATTTTGATTAAACATAACAATGGAAGCTATGCGCGCTCTGCAAATTATGAATTTAACACATAGGTACTTATGCGAGGTGAGTAGGTATTTATTTATTTAGTGTGCGATTGCTATGTTGATTAAGAAGTTTAAAAATAATATTATGTTATATATTCAAGAACTTCAGCGTAATAATTTTATGTATCTAAGAAGATAGATAGATATTTAATATACTGTAGGCGACTTTCCTTTTGATAATATAATAAAAAAATTGTATAACAGAACTATTCCTAGAACTTTTATAAGTACATGTTTTTGGGAACCATTTGCGCTGCACGCAACGAAAGTAGTACCAGTTGCATATCGCCGTCAGATTGACCTTTGTTCTTTTTCTCCTTATAATGGGTTGCCTGGAAGAGATCACTCGTAAGTGTATACACAATTAAGAGCAGCACATGTTAATATAAGTAGTTTAATGTAATTTTACCTGTATATATCTATTTTTTAAGCTTGTCAGTGTCTCTAAATAAATAAATAAATAGGGCCGCCCGTTACAAATGTTGTATCCAATGAAATATTAATGTGTACAAAGTGTGAAAATAAAGTCCCCAAATATAAATATTTTCACTGTCTTACATCTATCACTGATACTTCGTTACTATTGGTCGTAACGTAATTTTATATAGCCTAAAACCTCCCTCGATTAATGAACTATATCAATAATATGTTTTCATTTCATACCTGTAGTTCTAGTGATCAGGGCGGGCAAACAAACAAACTCCTCTAAATATTATAATGGTTATAATTAATGCCTAACAATAACTGCGCTAATCTGTTGTTGTTACATTAAGTATAACCACATAATGAAAATACACTCAATTAATGATACTGATATAAAAATATATTTATAGAATTGAACTTTCGACATTCAAAAATATCTATATAACATTTTCAATAAAAATAAAAATGTATGAGAGCTGTTCGCTAAAGTTAAAAAAGATAGGCATGATATTAAAGCTAGAAAGACTGGCTGTTTTCCGATACCTTTTAATGTCATAGGTTAGCGAACAGAATAGAATGAACGAGTAATATATTTATTTTTGTAATATATTTCTGACTCATATTTACCTACAACGAATTCCTCAACAGTTGTATAAAATACGAAACTTCTGTTTCTTTAGAAAAATATAGATATTTATTTTTCTGTTGTCTCGTCCTTGGTGGTACCCTTACATAGAAAACCAGTGTCAAAGAGTGGCATCTCATCATAGGTGTTATTACCTTTTTTTTGCGGATACCGCGTCTTCCTCGGGGGAGAAGGAGGCGGTTATGTCGGACTCGCAAGAAGGGCCCTACCGACTAAAACCCGGCATCCTTTCAGGGGACAGGCTCGCTGAGGACCTATGAAACAATCGTCTGCGAAAAGATGCCCATATATTATTAAGCGAACCTCTAAGAAGTAGGCTTGTTATTGCCCACCGTAAAAAGAAATCTTAGTATCAAGATTACTTGCGATTCTTAATGATTTAATCAATTTTATCCCTGTAATGAACCGTACGAATTGTATACATTTAAATAATAGAACATACACTTTCATTTCACCCATAACTCACACATATACGTGCACACACTCAAACTAATTTACGTATTAAATTGTCTCTACATTTGTATTGGTGAAGATGACGTCATCAATCCAGTAAAATATAGTTAAATACATAAATAAATACTATCTGCTTTTAAAAACCACGACAAACCAAAGAGTCCCATCAATTTGCTATCACAGAATTATGTCAACGTTATTTCTATTTTATTAAAGATATATCCGTTGCATTACTCAGGATCATTCATCAAGCTGAGCCCTAGCATGTTGTCGGCGATCATTTCTCAAACCTTATTACAACTTGTACACAACTTACGCCTAAGGCAGTAGCAGCATGAAATTTGGTACCTACTGTATTTTGCATAATCGTCGTGTCCAAATATGATATTTATTTACTTAGAACATGCGAGATTTTTTGCGATTTAAACTGCTGAAAGAATATATTGTTATACCTGGTTCAAAATAACTTAAAGGTCCCATACTTTTAGGAATAGACAGTACGTCAATATTTATGTGTCAAATTGAGAAACCTCCTTTTTTAAGTGGTTAATAAGTGACCAACTATTAAAGACGTTAAAGTTAGTTAAAACTTACTAGAAGTTATAAAACTGGGTTGGCAAGGACAGTTTTTATATTTTAATTATTAGTTAACAATTTATATGTTACGATAAAAATATATTGGTTGAATCCATACGGATATTTTAAAAAGGAAATTGCCCACATTTTTCCTGGTTATTGTCTGCATTAGTTATAAATAATACCTTATTCTAATTATTATTCTGCACTGTATGATGTAAGTTTATTCAGTCAATATATTGCATTTGATTTAGGTAACTGATTTCTATTCAAAATATTCAATGTCAGTAATAGTAGTTCTGAGGAAATCTTGTTTATAAAGTTTTTAAACTAGTTTTATTTACTCACTCTCATTCTCTTATGAGACTTAGTAACTTTATTTCTTACAATAAGACTATTGTAAACTTTAAAAATTAATCTAACAAAACCTTTATCTATTAAAATGATATTAAGTAAGAGTCCGCTTTATTTAAAAGCAATGTATTTAATAGTTATTCTTCGAAGCCATAAAAGTAAGGTTTTAAGATTTATTTGGTCCCTTGACAATAGTACTTACCGGCGAAATACGAACGATTGAGCCGTTATAGTTCCCTCGCGAACTTGTCTATGCATATCAAAGTGTGGTCTGTCGCATGCTAAATTCGCATGCAACTCCGGCAGTCAATGGCCTTCCAATTTCGAATTTAGAACTTCAAATTCCAATGTTATTAATAAAAATAAAAAACGGAAAATTATATTTGTACTTTACATTTGTATTTTTCTGGGGTCTGGGTGTTGCTATGTATTGTATGTATGTATTTACAAAAGAAAAGTATGTATATTTAATTTATTCCGTTATCTAGTTGCCATAACACAAGCTTCGGCTTAGCTTGGAACTAGATGGCGCTGTGTATAAATGTCCTGAAAATATTTATTATTTATTATTTATCTTCATTCTTCTTTAGCTTAATTCTCCCATTAATGGTAAGGCAAAGGGACTGAGCTCATACAGTCTTTAGTTATACTTTTTCAGTGGAAAAAGGTTCTAAGCCTTGCAAAAAAATAAAGCAATCTTTTTTAGAAAATACTATTAACGGACAAAAAGGCGCGCAGAGCGTCAGTTATGACAATTGATGTTAATTTTTTAATACGAATAGATTTATTTGTGGACAGTACCTATACGTACTTCTTGGTGAGAAATTATCGAACATTATTAATTTCATACAGTATTCTATTAGTATTTCTGTTTTTTTTAAACAATGTGTTTAGTACATGTATAAAATGTAAATTATGTACATATTTTAAATAAATTTTCTTATCACGTCATAATATCTTTTAGTGAAAATTACCTGAACCGAGCAATTTCGATCGTGTACATAACGTCGGCCTAGATCTAGTCACCACAAAACTATTTTTCGAAGTAGTACATTTATATTATTATTCAAAATATAGCTTATAAAAGTAACAAATAAGCCCTCTATTCGAAAAACGTTTTCAATTGAGTCTTATAGGTTTTAAGATTTGACTTCCAAGCAACATGAGAAAACTTAATTTAATTTAAAAATAATTTAAAATAAAATAAAATAAACCCTCTCAATATAGCCGGCAAGTTTTCTACAAGAACAATCGGCCAAGACAGACAGTTCCTGGGTTGGAGGCATTTTTATTTCTTTTTGCTGGATCCTTAAAGTTCACTATAGACCGGTTAACCCACGCCGAACAGATTTCTGCAAGCTCGCTGTACGAGTTACTTTATAGTTTTATACCCCTTTTTTATTTGCAATAATGTAATACTGACCTCGAGGCGTTAATGCACTCTATGGTACTAAGTATACTCTGTGTGGAAGCTATGTTAAACATAGAATAATATAACCTTGAAATGCAATTGAAGCCATTTCAGAGTAGACAATTTTGTCTACTTATGTAGGTCGTCGCCGCAGTGAAAATTTGTTTGTTTTCAGTATATTTTAATTTTTTCACATTTATAGGGTAAATTTCTTAAAGCGGCAATATTAGATATCTTGTGGGCGTGTCATCTAGTATAAGAACGTGCTGTTATCACCTACATATTCTATAGAGTTTTGGCTTCACTAACAGCGAACGAATGCTGTTAAAGTCGTAAATTGTCATTCGACTGGGCTACGTAATTTTAAACCTACTTTAAAATCACGGTCATTACAAAACAAGGTATTACCAGTATCCAAAGAAGTTTTCACCGAGAATAATCTAAAATAACTTTAAAAATTAATTTGTCTGTTTCATGAAAAAAACTGCTCCAATCAGGAACATTATGGATATTTATTGTATTACGGATGTTTTTATTAAAAAAATAAAACACTTACTAATAACCTAATATAATAACAAAATATATTATAAATAGTAAAATTAAATTCAGACATTTACACGGATCGTCGATTGTCGGTTGATTGTTAAAGGAACCATTGAGCGATACGTAATATTAGACTGACAGTTCTAAATTCAAATTTTACTTTTTTTTCATTTTTCTTTATAATTTATTAATTGCCAGTACCTACTATGTATATAGAATTATGTTCATTGAACGATTATGCCATAATAAAGATATTACCTGCGGGAGTGATAGGCATGACGTACGCTCGGGCCAAACGATTATCCAATTAGCGTTGTGTGTGACAGATGTGGACTGCGATGTCTACGCGATAGCTGATGGACAATTCCAAATTCAAATTTCATTTTTTTTTAATTCGCCATGTTTAGTAGCCAGTGTCATGGATTATTTTAAAATATAATAAGCTAAGTATATTATTATACAGAGTTTTGACATTGAAAATCAAGATTGACATCCTTATAATATGCCAAATAAATGTCTAATTAATCTTCTGTGTAACAGATGAAGACTGCAACGTCTATAATATAGCAAAAATAACTTTACCATAGCAGCCAGTACTCAAATCAGTGTCGTAATTTTTGTAGCTACTCGTAACTGACCACTTATTATTTTGTTAAATATTATGGTCAATAATACTATAATGTAGATATTACCTGTGGCAGCCATTAGTCGGGCATGACGTCCGCACGGGCCAAGCGATTGTCCAATTAGCGTTGTGACAGATGTGGACTAGACCGTCTGCGCTCTCAGCAGACGGGCAGTTCCAAATTCAAACTTAACTTTTTCTTATTCAAGCTCTTAGTCGCCAGTACTACGAACTTGTGTTTTTTTTTGTTTAAATGATCTTAATGGCCAGTAATTATTTTTTGAATTCCAAAAGATTATTATTCTGTATTTTATGAAAACATCTGTGCATCAAATGTAGGTAAATAAAATGCTGTTCATTTTGCGTAGGCTCACCAGACGAAAATAAAAGAAGCAAGTAACCACGCCAGTTTGTACAGGGCTCACGACAGACAATACTTTTATATATTTGTCGCTATACAATCTATCGAGATTACTTCTTTGTTTCAAAGTCCTGATAACTAGTATCTTCATTAGAACAGTTTTTGTGTGAATTTGTTAGACTGTTAAATTAATACATAAATGGAAGTCTGAATAGTTATATTTTTCCTTAAATACTTATAAATTTAAATTCTAGTTAGTTGACAGCAATATTAAATGCTTTTCGCTTTGGATATCCTTCCTCCTTGTCTCCCTCTACGATATATTTCATGTATGTGTACGTAAAAACATATTATCTACTCTTAAGTAGGGTCACGTAGAGAACATTTACTAAGTCTCTATCAACATTATCAGTCTATGTATGTAGTAGATGTATGTTCATACATGTATGTCTGCACTAAACGTTCTTTATCTGAAGTGCAACAAACTGTCGGAGTGCAGTGCGCTCCCGAGAGAAAACCTCTAATTTACCTTGAGTGGACACAATTGGAAGAAAACACGAGAGAGCGTCGCACCCGATTAGATTAGCGGCGATAAGATAGCACCATCGCTAATAGTTTATACGACCACCCGATACTTGCGATCCATTACCAAAGATTTTAAGCTGTATACAAAGAGTATCTGTAAATTAAGATCTATGGTGTCTGAGTAATCGGAAAGTTTTTAGAGGACTGCTATAAGTAACTCTTGTCACGTATGGTTCGTTTAGAAACTGTGAATGTCAGGACTTAGGAGTAAGTACAGTTGCAAGCTGCAACGCGTCAACGCACGGTCGGAGTGCGTGCCGTAGCGTCGACGAGCGTAGCTTCGCCCTTCATAAATATTTACGAAACTGAGTTTCGCAGCCGGAGCCGGGCGGGGCTGCACCCTAATGCAATGATTCATATTATTCGGTTTGCGGGCGAGTTGAACGTCTTCCATTATTGTCATTCATCGGAGGAAGTGGGCGGGGGCGGCGCGGGTGCGGCGGCCGGCGGCC
>DWAJ01003237.1:0-15267 GCA_018238005.1 Eurema mandarina
GCGAAGATATAATGGAAAATGTGGAAAAAACGGGGAAAATTATTCATCTTTGAGGGCTTCCTTTGCGTGCGCTGCGAAAACGGTTCAAGATACAAAAATAATATGTATGAAAGAATTATTCCTCTTTTAATGATCTAAAAAAAAGTCCGCGACAGTATATGTCTATCTTCTAAGATTGACTCACTATAACATAATAATAGAAATAGATCCGACGGGGACGAAGTCGCGAGCAACAGCTAGTTATTCTATATTAGACTACTGCTAGTCTACCCGTTAGATTTACCGCGTTGGTCCCGTTCTCGGAACAATACCGCAATACATAGTATAAATCTAGCATATGTTATTTAGTGATAATGTAGCTTCCTAATGAAAAAGGAATTATTAAAATCGGTCCATTAGTTTTTGAGTTTATTTTTATAATATGAGTGTAGATTTACTGTTTAAAAAATATGTTCAATAAAGGCACTTTTATTATACGATAGGAATACGATTTACGTAAGGAAAACATCAATTAATGAACAATTGTATTCGCAGTGTCTCTATTTGTAAAGGACAGACTTCTCGCCAATGTCACGCTCAATTTGCACCTCAACGAAACCGTGGTCAAAACTAAAGTGTAAGTCAATCAAACTAGCAGTTAACTGTGTGAAACTTACATACATTTTTTTTATTTATTTATATTATGGCATAAGCGTCTAGCTTTTTGCTAGTGTCAATGTAATAAGAGGCAACGTGGTCAAGATAAAAGTCATATGAGTCAAGTAAAATCGTCATCAAGGCGTAACTGCATCCAATCGTTTAAGGCAGTGATTCTCAACCACTGTGCCGCGGCACTTTTGTGTGCCGCCAAATTTGAAGTGTGCCCCAAATTTTGCAAACACAGTAAAACGCCGACTATCCAACTTAATTGGGACCGGAGTCGGTTCGGATAATCAGACATAAAATAAATAAGAAATAAAAAATATAAATACATTTATTTAGAAACGGTACAAAATTTGAATTTGCACAGCTTCCACAGAAGGTTTCCCTGTGTTGTGGAAGACATAGACTGGTAATAAAGAAAAACGATGTCACATATCGAATAATAATCATCAACATCATTTATTGCCAAATCAACCAATACATAGGTAAACAACAAGCTCCACACAATCATAATACAAACTTATAATAGAATAAACTTTATTAAGTGTAATGTTACTATTGTAGTGTAATGTGTATAAATAAATAAATAAATAAGTTTAACAAACAAAGTTCTTCAATAACGCTGACTGAAACATCTCTATCAGATAAAATTGCAACCCCATCAGGCCTTATTAAAGATACAAAGTGAAAAAATTCACAACGATAATAGAAGTACATGGTAGCTTAGGACCTATTCGGATAATTGGCGGTTCAGTTAATCGGGATTCTACTGTATATAATAATGTATAGCAAACAGACCAATACATGACTCTCGCGGCCGTATGCCGTTTTTTTGTGGGCCGCCAAATTTTTGAAATCTTTAAACATGTGCCGCAATAAAAAAAGGTTGAGAATGACTGGATTAGCACATCGATCCAGAGCAGTTTTTGTAAATAAATAAATAAATAAATATTCTATATTTATGTTCGTATCTGTATATAACAAAGTATCTACTTTGACATGTATTTTAAATAAGTTAATTATTTTTTTTAATTAATTTTATATTTTGATGATGGGGCTGACATAGCTTTAAGGCTAAAAGGCGTACACAATTAAAGAATAAAAAAGTACCTATTACATAAGAATTCATAGGATCGTTAAATTCTTATAAAACAGTCGATAACAAAATAATACAAATGAAGTTTTCAAACAGCTCAGTGCAACGGGATTCAAGATCTATTCCTCTCTCTATCTCTCTCTATCCTAACTCTTGTTTCTTTCGGTAATATTAAAGCAAATCGCATAAAAACATGTCGTCTCTTTCCCTCTATCAATACCTTTCTCCCTCTTGCCAATTCACCGAGCAACATCTCTTGTTACAGATTAACAACAACGTTGTACTATGTGAACGATATAACTTTTGGTCAAAATCAAAAGCTTATTTTAATAATAGCGTGTGTATTAGCGGCTTTGCTTCTAGCGATTGTCATATTTGCACTTTATAAGGTAAGTCTAAATGTGTTAACTTAAGAACGTTTTTGGTCCTCCGGATAGCATTTTACTAAGAAAAATAATAACAATAATAGTGGAGAATTTCTGTTAAAAATTATTTACATTATTGCGTGTGAATTCCTGAATTAACTTCTATATTAATCCTATATAAGACCTATATATTATTTATATACCTATTACCAACATATTATAACTTAATCAAGATCGGGTACTTTATATTAAGCAAACCATGTTAAAATACTGAGAAAAAATAAAGATTATTTCTCTAAGTAAATTCTCTTTATAAAAATACAAAGATCTTTGTAATCCTCAGTTTTCGAACAAAAACATTGAAGTAGAAAATGGTCAGTTTAATCGCAACCTCATCAAGTGTCGGTAAAAACTCGCATTTCGCTCACTTCCCTCATAATACCTGTACTTTGTTATACTTAAAAAACATTAAGCTCGCCGATTTAGTTAGAAAATTCAACGTACATAAATATTTTTACATTAAATTTGTAATTTTTACGTATCTTAATTCTGAGCAAAAAAAATAATTTTATATAGTCTATCTATTCTGATATTTCGAGTTTGAATGTACATAGAAATATTATATATAAAAATATATATTATTAAATTAAGAGAACTAACTTTCATATGAATATTATCTACTAATACATTAATTTTTACGTATTTTTAGATCGGATTCTTCAAGAGGAAAACGAAAAAACAACTAAATGAATTGCGTGCCAGCATTGTGAGTACATATTATTATTTCTTATATTATATTATATAATGCTAGACTTTAGCTTAAAGGTCTACTACCCAGTGCAACGTATCATACCATGACCGTGCTATGAACGTATCAGACACGTCAAATAACACGATACGCTCTACCATGCCCACTACAGCGTCTACAAGTATTGTCGATACATTTTACTATCAAAGTCCTATGTATCGACAATACTTTGCCTAGTGGGCATGCTCTCATACTTTATAATACAGAGAATAATTTTTTGCCTGACACGTTCATAGCACGGTCATAGTATGATACTGTGTAGTGGGCAGATACTTTTAGGCTCTGCCAGTAAAAACTTATATGATAAATGTACTTATCTATGTCTGTTGCAAGCAATATTATTATTTTAAATTTATTTATTATTAAGCATATCAAATTTAACATATCTTATAGAAGCGACCAGCTCCAGGAAGCAGTCAAAGGAATCTACACGCAAATAGAAACAGTAGAGCTGAAACGGTAAGCCGTAACCTTTGCTTAAAAAATACGCAATTCTCATATCTTTTTTATTTCACCGTAAATGAGTGTAAGAGATATCAAGTCGCTTAATTTATAAAAAAATGATTTTTTTTAAGTTAAATTTGTTTCTGTTTTTTGTTTAGCGCCTATAAGTTTGTATTTTAAATATATTTAATAAATCGCAGGCCGCTGCAGCACAGAATAGTTTACGTCAGACAGACTTACAAAATGACGATACAGAAGAAGACGTAAGTAAAATGACAAGAAAGTTTCAACATTATCTCACTTTATAAAATAATACGATTGAATAAAAGATAGATTAGGCTTTTGAAATAACAAAAATAAGTTTCAGAGGGTAATCTATGGAAGTTCTGAACTAAATAAAGTCATAATTTCAGTTTTTAACAACAGAAAGCAACTCAGCTTTTATATTAAACTGAAAATCTATACTTATAATTAATTTGTAGATGTCAATTCTGTACACTAAATATATTTCCAAAATAACAACAGGGGGTGATTAGGGATCGATATCCCTGTCATCAATGTCGACAATCCTGTCCTGTCATCAATGTCAATCAGTATCGACTGATGCTAAAAATCCAATAAGTAAATTTTTTGTCTGCCTGTCTGTTTGTATAACTGTTATAGAAACAAAAACTACTGGACGGATTGTAACGAAATTTGGTACATTATTCTTTATACTCCTGAGCAGGTTATAGCATACTCTTCATCACGCTACAATTAATAGGAGCGGAGCAGATAAAGAAAATGTTGGGAAAACGGAAGAAGTTATTCCATTTTTTAAGCTCCTGACGCATATGCATTATGCAACCTTAATGGTTAAAGTTACACATAAATCAGTCAATGAAGAATTGTTAATAACACAATGCACTGTTTTAGATAGAACTAGCAGAAATTGAAGCAGTTGAAGATGACGTATTTTTTGGAGAAGCGTTTTTGGAACAACAACCGACAGAAACGAGAGATTCTATATCATTAATAAAAGACAAACATTAAATTTTCCCTTAAAAAAAATATATATAAATTATAGATTATATTATATGCACATCTAATTTTAAAAAGAGAAGAGAAAGTCCATCTGACTCGCGTTATCTTTTTCGCACCTAAGACTATTGCGTATCGTGCGAAAGAGATGACACTCTGTGGAGGCAAAAATAGCTGATAAACTTTTCCCAATGGTCGATGCGAAATGTTTATCTTTGGGATCTATTAATATGTATTATAACTGTAACGTTGGCTAAGACGTAAAATATTGTTGTAATTACAATATACAGTATTAAACGAATTGATTATATATCGCCTTGTAATTTCTTTACATTTTATCTTCTATGATGTGTTTTCGCAAACATAAAATAATAATATTATAGTTTTAATAGATCACAACGTTACCCTCTTTGTCTCTTTCCCTCAAAGGCTAGCAACACACTCGTGATACGTAATTCACTACGAACACGCTAGCTCGTTTGTCGCTTCTTATAAAACTACGCTTAAAACAATCAACACATTTAATTATTTAATCAAATTCCGGTTTAAATTATACTGTCGATCAGCCCCGGCCTGGCGCTCATATATTATTATGCATATATTATGTACATATTATACTATATATGTAACCTTCCTTTTTAATCACTCTATCTGTTAAAAACAGTTGAAAATTAGTTGCATAGTTTAAAGATTTGATTTTGTTTAATACTATATAATGAAGAGAATCGCAAACATATAAAAGGTATTATCACATTCATGATATTTATTGAATCTCACGAATTTCCTTGTACATCTGCTCACTGTCCCTGAGAGGTTTGCTAATGTAACAATATGTGTAACAGGCTGTAATTATCTTAACGATACCTCCTTATATTAACTGCTTGGAGATCTTTTGTTTATTCCGTAATTATTGTTAGCTTTTTGCTATTATATTAGTTATTGACATTTTGATCAGCAGCGTTGGTTTCTGATCTCTAAAACGTTTGATCAGCGACATAACGACTATACAAATAATATTGATTTCAGCATTACAAAATAAAAAAAACCTATTCATAATATATATGGAAAATTGAGAGTTTGTTCTTTAATTATGCTTATTTAAAACATCTTGCAAGTTTTAGATGATTTGTAATATTTACAATATAGAATATTAAAATAATTGTACAGTAAACTGTGCGTTTTTCTTATTAATTACCATGACTAATGTCAAAAGCCACTTATGGCTTATTAAATTTTTCAAAGAGAGAAAAATGAAAAATGTATTCCATAGCAAAAAGTTCTTTATTAACGTAATTACATATCCAATAATATACATAACCAGTATTAATAGTAACCAAGCTCTTTGGCACCGTCAGCTAACCCCATCAGCATGGCAGTGACCTCCTCCCCTTGTTCAGGGATCCTCTCGGGCGGCCAGTGGAACGAGTTCCCTCGCAACTCGTACGTGTACACCAGCCTAGTGTGTAACGCGTTACGGACCCAGTCCATACTGCCGCCGGATGCTTTATCTATAGGATATGATGAAAATTTAATAGAATGAAACGCGTCACGGTCCCTCACCATATTGCAACAGGATGCTTTATCTACCATATTTTTAATAATATATTAGTTTGTAAGTTTTTTTAACGTATGTATAACAGAGCGCAATCATCGCCAACAAACTCTTATACAGTTTAGCGATTTTTTGAACTTGTTTTTGTAAATGTTTTTTAAGATAAATAAATAATATGATATGATAGAGACAAAGGAGCCAAGCTTTATGAAAATGACTCAGACTAAAAATAATATTCCCACCAGACGCTTTATCTATATTACATGAGAAAGACAAAAATTAGTTATACTATTTAATAGAATTCAACGTGACCCAAGCTTGTTCTCATATAACAAGCACTATAATTTTTATAAGTAAAGATTTTAAATCAATAAGTTCCTACTCAATGTCATTAGTAAGTAAGGATTTTAATAAATGTAATAAAAATATTCAAACTTCGTTATTTTGATAGGAAATATGCTCATTTGAAACTTACATAATATCTCCGCGGCTGTACCGGGGCCGCCGTAGCTCTCCTTATCACCTTTGTTTCCATACTCGAATGATTTTAATCCGATTTTAACCTGCAACAAACAAACTCGCTTAAAACAATTGTACCCAGATAACTATGTACAGGAAATTAATTTATAATTAAAACAAAAGGAATTTAACTATATCTATTGATTCAAAAGGAAAAAATTGTCTCATCGGTAACATGAAACAGAAATTTCGACTACGTAATAACTGAAATTAAACAATAGCCTATGTCACTGACTTCATAATTACATTCATAAAAATATGTCTGTTAATAAGTGTAGGCGTTACGAAAAAACATACGTTCTTATCATCGTACATGATGTAAAGAATTTCTCTTCCTTTTATTACACCTAATTATAATTAGACCTAACATTGTAAAATGTTTGCATCGCACTATATCCTGAAACCCTGGTATTTCAAATTCAACAATCTTGAGAACAACCCTTCAGTGAAACTAACCAAATCTTCATAATTATCCACATGGTCCGTTGAGTCAGAATAGGGCAATAGCAGGATAGACGCGTAGGAGTGAAACGCGACGTAGAACAGCATGTTGTCTATCTTGGAGAGGTAGTTTGATAGGGATCTAGTTTCGATCTCGGAGAACGGGTTCGAACCGCAGTACAACTGATAGTCGCATGGTCGGGAAGACGACGAATGTTCTAGAAACATATAATTATTTCTTTAAATCTTTTTATTAATGTAAAGTTGAAAAAAAACAAGAGAAAGAGAGATATTCAAACAAAATACAGACTCCACATGCTGCTATTATCGTAGATTTTATTGCGTTAATAAGAGATGAGTGTATTAATTGGTTGTTGGTTGTACTGAGTTGCATATTATTGTCGAACAATATTAAGATCATTCAAAGTGGTTGATCTGATCTCACCTGCTTCAGTGAATATTATAAGAAAAATCAGTTCAGCAGTTTTGCTACACAGCGTTTCAGACAGATTTGTTCATTTGTATTATGCATATTATAGCAGATATCTTACGTCCCCAGTTGTAGTCCCAATTACGATTGGGGTCAGCACCACGACATCCATTTGCCGAACGGGATCGAGTTTTTCTCCAATACCTATCCTGAAAAAGAAATATACACTACTGTCCATATGAAATAAATAATTTAATAATTTAATGGTAGAATACACGAAAATAGGACACAGGGTAGAGACAGGAGTAATTATAAAACTAGTGCAAAGTAAAAACATTACTATTAAAAGTAAATGTAGATATGGAATTCAGCAACGCCAAAACTGTTTTCTCGAAACCGGATAGTTTGAAGACAACAATACGAAAGCGATATGTGAACTAGTAATTATGTTTCTTCACTGACCGTGTGCGTTTGCGAACTCATTAAACTAATAACAAAAGTTTGTTCATTAATCTTAAAGCATTTGATCGCTTTCACTTACCAAAACTATTTCGTATGTTTCCCATTCCATTTTATAGAATCGGGTTGATGTTCGTTTCATAGTTTCTTTGAATTATATCTTTACTTCGCTTATTTCGTTTAACACGTTCTTTTTTAGTATATTTCTTCCTACATTTTGAAAGATTCTTTTATATAAAATTAATATTTTTTATTCATTATATAATACGACTATTCATCACTTTAACTGTGAAGTTGTCTGTTTTAAAGATTTTTATTATAAGTTATATGATATAAGGCCTCTATTACTTTATTACAAAGAGTCTATATACAAATTAAATGTGTTATTTAGCACATTCAAAGATTCATTCATCAAATTTAATATACAAAATCATAATAGAATGTTATAAGAACACTAAAGTTAAAACATCAACAACTATATCCCTAACTACGAAACATGGCAACCACCATAACCTTTCTGTTCAACAAAATGCTCTTACACTCAATCAATAGGTCCAATAAATCAATTGTGTAATCTTACGACAGTGAAGCTGTAATGGTATCCATCAGGATTAACGGTTGGTACAATGCGCCAGTCGAACTCATCCCGTAGTCTTGTTACATTGGGATCCCGGCTGGTCAGCAGTTGATTGATGAAGTATGTTGTTACGGCGGGGGCGATCCACTCGCGTGCGTGTATGCCTGTTACATTATGAACATTATGCATACACAATACACAAATAATACATGATATACATAGGCTGCACTTGTTAATGGGATGGGCCCGACTACTGAGATACAGTATTGTTACTAGTTCAGTAGTCGGGTGCCCATAATTATAATATGATATTAATGTTTTAAAGATTTTAAAGATTAATAATTATAGGCTTTTGAACAACAGTTTATACTGTCTTGGGAGCCTGGTCAATCTTTTTTTAATACATTTTATAATAACATTTTAAAATGAACACAAAGATCTATTTCTTTACGCCCCTGTTTAACGATAGCTTTAGCTATATTGAAATAGCTCATAACATCTATATTTATCTATATTTGCAATCTATATTTTCATAAACCTGCTTTTTTCTTTAAAAAACATTAAAACCTTTTATTTAATTGATTAAAAATGATGATTTTAAAACCGTCCGAAATAGAGGTATGCAATATTATAAATATATTTTTTTCTTTTTTTATACTGGGCAACACTTACCTGACTCTATAAAGAACACGGGTTTCCCCGTTTCCCTCTGTCCCGTTTCGTAGGGTGTATTTATACGCAACCCCAGAATTTTCCGCCCCTCGTAACTGCGGCCTACTTCTATTAATTCTGTCCATTGGTTATACGATTTACTTACGTTGTAGATGTATTTGTGAATCTGTATTAAGTAAAAAATATACATGAAACTTTTTATAATAAAAAGACTAATCTATTAATTTTCTCGACTTCTTTTGCCATCGGTATTATCGATGATAAAGTTAAAAAATAAAATAAAAGAAAACGATTGCACAACTTTTTCGTCTTATATTAAGCGCGATACGCTTTATCGTATTATTGAAAATATTTATAATAAAATATATTCCTTTGATAAGACAGGCATTAGCGGTAAGTTCCACCCTTGCGAGGTTTTTTGATTTATAGATATTGAAAACCTATTGGTAATACACACGTAAGGTACTATATAACGTCCTAATATACTATAGGTAGAAATCGGTAGTATGAGTTCGTGATATATAATTATAAGAAATTCCCTACGTTTTATAAGTTTTTTTTTAAATAATTAGCATTATAAAGCAACTCACATCATTAACATCGTAATATGCATCCCAAGAGAATTTATTCAAACGACGGCTTGTATTGTTCTTTTCCGCTCGAATTATTCTGAAAATTGGGAAATATGTAATCTTTGGGACCGAACATGAAAGGTTTCTAAACGAAAAAATATGATATGAGAATATGATGAAGTCATTTCTTTGCGACATATTAATTTTGATTAGAAATCTTATCATTTCATAATTCATTTCCGTGTTTGTACTTAGGTCTACATTGAAGGGGGTATGTCTAAATGAACTCTGAATGAACTCCAAAATCTGAAATCCTTACCTCTTAATCACGTAGAGCATCTATCAAAAATAACTCCAAGAATTGTGAACGAACAGTTATAAAACAAAACAATGCTTTCCGGTAGCTAAATTATTTATAAACTTACTCAGAAACATCGTGATGTAAGAGCTTCACTTTCAGATTTGACTTTTGGGAAATGGATTCTAATGTTGAGACTGACTTCGAAGACAGAATTAAATGCGTAGATTCTCGAGTCTCGTCGTGTATGAGTGAGTCCTAAAATTTTAAATAACTTATCTTTTAATATGAGAAACCAATTTTATTTCTTAAACGGGGATGATGATTGATAATGTTACAAACTGAATTATAATTATATTCTACAGCTAATACCGACATTAAGCCATACAAGGCTTAGTAAAAAGTACACTGGTCATTTCCTGAACTGGACTTGAATGATGCTTTTACATTTGCAAATCTTATAATTATTATAATTTTATTTTTTTAATATACTGGAGAACCGATTCACCTGATGAAAAGTGGTCAACATCACATTCAACATTATGTAGGATAAAATATTAAAAAGCCTTTGTGGCTTATTCTGGACACACTACAATAAAAATAATATTATGATATTCATTAAAAAAAAAATCCTAAAATGGTCCTATAAAAAATATTTAAAGTATGTCCAGTAAGAAGACACACTAACCTTATTATTGTACACTAAAAAGACTATAAAGAGACTAAATGATTAATACTTTCGTTCCACTATACTCACATCGACTTCTAACAAAGTATTCGTTAAACTTTCCAGCTCAGCCTTCGAGCCGTGCACCTCATAATATTTATAATTTTTGTAATCCTTCGGTGATTCAGGACATACTTTGGAAAGAACTGAAAATATAACTATTATAAAAAGACAACGCATTTTGAAGAGAAATGATTGGCATTTATCAGTCGCTCGTATATTTATAAGCACTATTTGTTTGAGTTTGTTAACCACTACAATGTATGATGCTAAAATATAATATTTAATTAAAAAAAAATTAGAGGCAGCCAAATAGAAATGAACCTTCAATACAATTTTTTTAAGATACGTTGTGGTTATAGCTATACTCCATCTCATTTTTTATTCCTCCTGGTGTTCCATCTTTTTAATTAATTCTTTCATTCATTTTATATTTTTCTTCAATATTATAAGTTCGTTATTTCTACCACTTAATGAGTGTCAAATGATTGTTGCCAAGCTTATATTTAATTCTTAATTCAAACAAAATTACGGTTAAAGAAATTTTTCAACCGAGAGTATTAAATATCCTTTTGATGAAAAAGGTAAGAATTTTTAATATTATAACCATGAACTTTACTAAGATAGCTGTAATAAATTTCTAATACATCCACACTAAATTAATATTTGAGTATATTATCAAATATTATATCATCAAAAGAACATAGAGGAGCAGCCTTGAAATAATCTGAAGTATTTGAACGATTACTGCGGGTACTTAAATGTTTAACCGATAATTGTCTTACAGATTACTAGCATTGCAAACATTTCATTACGTAGATACGATAGACCCTTGTGCGTAGTTTATTATCGAAAAGCATTCCGAAACATTTCAGTGATTATATACTACTGATATTGTATTGTAAAGTTGTAAATCAATACTGATATTGTAAAGTTTATTTGTTTGTTTGTTTGAAGTCGCTCTCAAGAACTGCTGGTTCCGATTGAAAAGTATTTTGTGCTTGATAGTCCATTTATTTAAAAAAAAACTGAAAGGGCTATCTGTGTATCAAATAACAGATTACCACCAATAGTATGTTTTAAGAATAATTTATTTATTTTTTTATTATTACTCATGAAATATATAGATACATAAAATAAAAGGGTGAAAAGGGAAGACTCGTCCTATTTCGTAGGCATACACCCCTAACATACACTCGCAGAGTTTGAAGTCTGAAGTGTGATTCTAGCCTTAATTGAATATTACAATATTTGTAATGTTTTTAAAAGTTTTTTAGAAATATGTCACAGTATAAACTGTATTTAGATTAATATAGCTGTAGCTTGATCTCGATCAAATGCTCATTATATAAAAAAGCAAATCGTAAATTCGTCTTCAAATAAAAATTATATGCCCATCATGAAACAATAAACTTTACAAAGCAATGATAATAAGCAGAGATTAACGAACGTTAGCGAATAGCATTGAAACTTCCAAACAAATATTTTGTCTTCACGATCTTAAAAGCAAAGTTGAGTATCGGGATCGCGATGTTATATTCGTTGTTTTATTGTTTTGTGATTTTAAACGAAATTTCCAACTTGGAACTTTTCAGACTTCGACAAGTTCGTACACTCGATTAATTCGTGGATTGTCTAAATAACCGATCTTAGAAATACTTATCTTTCGGTCTCATGACTTAGTTTATTTTGCAGAAGCGTTGGATTTTTCTTAACAAAAAGTTTTTACGTAACAAAACTTTTGAACATTTCATTTGCTTTCACCTTGGACAATCTGGGGCTATCGTAAGGTTATTTTGCTTTGCTCTTTCGACTATACAATATAAGTGTTTTGACTTTATTCTAGTTATTTCTATTTGCTTAGCTTTGTATTATACCATATTTGTTCTTATTTTTTACAAGCCGAGCCCTCTGGTTGACCTGTTGATTGCTATTCTTCTTTTAGAAGTAACGTCTAAGGAATAAAAAAAATATACATATTTTTTAAATTATTTATTTATTTACAACACATACACTACCATTACAGTATACCCAATTAGATAGTGTACTCATTCATAGCAATCATTCAAACAATTCTTTGTACAATAACAGTAGGCTACTTTTGCGAACTCATTCATACTACAATTAAATATGTCAATTTGCATCTGACGCATTGAGCACTCTCTCTGTAGGAGGTTGGTTGGTGGAGGCTAGTATATACCCCTATACATCCGGCAACACATTCGTTAAACCCTTGCGAATATTTATTAGCGGAGGTAATTAGCAGATGATCTCTTATGACCTGAAATTTGCCCACTTTTCTATACAGATACATTATATCATAAAAGGTAAATTGGCAAAATAATATATCCTACGTGTTTCCTATAATTGATTTAAAGTTCTCTTATATCTTATCAACACCACGTAAAGAAATATTTTTAAACGTCGTTATTAAATCAATAGACAATCCACAAATAATATGTAAAGAATTAGTGGATTAGTTAGTAGTCAAATATCTTTTACTTTAACGAAGATATTTGATATTTTTCATGAATGGGCATGAACCAAGACTAGGTCTATAAAAAACCCTGCGAACCGTATAAAAATATAATAGAAAACGTGACAATAAAATTAATTCGAATGTTACAAAGGGCTCGCTCTGAATTCCCACAATTTGTATTCAGAGACACGTAGCTACGGTCTGTTCGTGAAAATCTTAATAAAAGGTTTCAAGGTGTTTAAATAATTCGGCAATAACGCCCTAGTTAGCCCCAGAAATAATCTCAGCGTTTTATTAACATTTGCCAACTTTGTGCATATTTCTTTCTAGAATGATCTTATTTAAATTCTGGGGACGTAATTTATTTTCTGTTCGTGCAGAGTGCTGGTATTATGAAGGATTGGTATCGTTTTCGTTTTAAGTGAAGGGATTCTTGAAACAGTGTCAAGGAAGAATTAGATTACTAAGATATATAAAAACATGTAAGAGAGTGTACTAATTGTCACCAAGTATTTAAATGTTGTGTCAAATAATTTTGAAGAGTGCTTATCCGATAGTATCCGTTTGGTAACGCATTTTACAAGGCGGAGATGGTATCTATTTTAGTTAAAATTTGGTATGTAGATAGGTGAAACCCTGGATTAACACACATGGCACTTTATATATGTATTTTTCCGCGAAAGGGAGCTACGCTGGTAAAACCGGGTACAGAGAGCATTAAATAAGGTACGGTTTTTTTGCAGAAAAATATTTACTCGCAAAAAGCATATGAGGCTTACAGACACAGTAATGACATCAGGTATAAAGTGCTCGTCTGTTTTCATAAGATATTTCCATAATTATTTTTCTCCAGGCTCCATTTTTTGTTTTATTTGCCGCTTGGGATATTTTGATTCAAATTGCTATGCGACAAATTCTGTACAATTTTACGAAGAGCATTTTGTTTTGATTATAAAGTGTGTATGGAAATTAACTGACAGAACGGTACATTACGGTAAAATATTTTTATGCGTTTTATAGTTTGAATCATAGACATAGACTAATAGTCCTTTAATAATTTGCTCGCCGTATGTGTAGGTGTTAATAGCACGTTTTTATACTCGATGACACGCACACTAGCCCACTGATAATATTGATAAGTACTATAAGAAATTTACCTATAAATGTGAAAACAATTAAATCTACGAAAACATACAAATTTTGATTGAAAATTGCGATGGACTGCGGTGACGATTTATTAGTCATACAACATAGTTTAGGTTGAAATGACTTCACTTTGCGTGCTTCTTTATACTGCGGTTATAAGTGTTAAATAAAGTAAAAATGATTCTATGGTTTGAATATTGACAGAAGCCATAAATATATAATATGTACATATTCCTGTAAATCAAATTATGCTGTTTGCCAGTATTATACGCTTTAAACTGGTATCATTATAAAATTATAATCATAATTAATACATACAACGTGACTAAAACATACTAATGAACACACAAAAGCATTTCAGCGATAACACTCGAAGGAAAACGACAGATTGTATTCTTAAAGTCGAAAACGGCATTTACAAATTGGATTACGTCACCTTCACCTCATTAGGGAATATCGTTTTGTCTTAATTATTATAACGAATGAATTCTAAATCTGAGAACTCTAAATACATTTGATATAATATTATTTCGGTTGTATGTGAATAACACTTATACATAAAATTAAAAAAATAAAAATACATTTATTGACAATCATTACATAATTTACATTTGCACAGCTTCCACAGAAGGTTTTCCTGTGTTGTGGAAGACTGTCTCCTTTAACATTATCTGATATTGTTTAGTTTCTATACATAATAAAATATGTACCATTACTGAATAGAAGTTTAGGATTTTACTGGACAGTTTAGTACTAACATTGCGTGATATTAATAGATATTGAATTAGATAACACCCAGAATTAACAATTATTTTACTATTGTGTTTTCTAATTGAAAAACCAAACAACGAGAAATTATAACCATCAAAGAAAAGGCTTAAAAACATATCAAATTGAACGTGATAGCATCAGTAAGCGGTAGTGATTTCACAAAGCGTTTAGGATAACAAAGAACGTTAGTTTTGGCCAGCGGTTGCGTGGAAATCAGTGAAGTTCGTTTTAAGCAGTTTTATTCTCTTT
>DWAJ01003238.1:0-15266 GCA_018238005.1 Eurema mandarina
GCTAGCCGTTTTACAAAACAGGGCCGTTTTGCAAAGCGGCGGTTCAACGATTAGCCGTATTGAATGCGGATAAGTAAAAAACCGCCTAAATGTATTCGTCGCCATATGTTAGTTTTTTAATATATTACGTTAGGTTAGGTTAGTTATTTATCATTATAAAAAAAACTTATTTACTCATCTTTAATAAAAATGAAGCTGAGTATTCAAGTTTTTTTTTATAATGATACAAAACTATGACAATGATACAAAAATAATAAGAATATAAGAATTTATAATGATACAAAAACTACCCAAGACAATGCGGCTAAACGTTGAACCGCCGCTTTGCAAAACGGCCCTGTTTTGTAAAACGGCTAGCCGTAATGTAATACAGCGGATTATACAATCCGCCTGCGACATATATACGGCCCTGTTTTGTAAAACGGCTAGCCGTAATGTAATACAGCGGATTATACAATCCGCCTGCGACATATACATATACCTAATATATCAATACTAGCCGCTCCCCGCGGTTTTACCCGAGTAGTTTCCGTTCACGGGCCAATACCGGGATAAATATCCTACGTTTTAATCCAGGGTATCATCTATCTACATACCAAATTTCAACTTAATCCGTTCAGCCGTTTTGCCGTGGAAGAAAGATATTTATAATATTAGTATTATTTTAAGATATTATGTTTATTATAACACGCTTACCGCAGCTTCCATTACGTGAAAAGGCTGTCTTAAATTGTTATTGTTAAATGCCTGCCCTATCCAGTCTTCGACCAAATCGGACATGCTGTTCAAACTACTGAATATCACCACAGAAAGGTATATCTTGCCGCCAGCCAAGAGCACCATGCTCAGAGAATACTGAAAATAATTCTTAAGTAATAATCTAAACTAAATATTTATTTTCTATATTTCCAATGAACCCATGCATTGGCGTATTTCTATTGGTTAATATTATTTATGTATCAATAAAATATTATGAAAGAAGTGTTCATTAAATTAGTAAAATTATGTTGGCAAAGTTATTAGAACAGTTACACGCATTTTAATATTTCGTCTAAATAAACTCACCAGTAGGAGAAAACATCTGTTTTCCTTTATTGATCCACAGCAGCCAAAAAATGCCAGTAGAAATATAATAGCTCCGAGTACAATCACTGAAATCGGGATAGCCTCTAAGGGAATTGGTACCAACTCTCTGAGCTCTGCCGTTTTTACTATGACAGCTATTCCTAACCCAATTAGTGTTAAACCTGCAAGCTAAAGAGTAATACATTAAAATACATAGATGAAATGTAACCCATGTCTCAATCCAGATTATAAACTACCTGTCTTTCAGTCCCAATCATACCGTATTACTTATGTGTTATAAACAATTTATACATACTAACAAACTTTCGCATTTGTATTATTTTTAATTTATACAGTGTGTACAATTATCGTGTACAGTAAAATAAATAAAAATGTTTTGTGTTGCAAAAACACTTACCGTAAATATTAAATTTGCAAAAAACAAAACATATTTGACTATAAAACACATGTTGTTTGATTTAATTACTGTTGACTAGTATTGAAGGTATATCGACACAGTTGGGAAAATCTCATATCAGTCGATCGTAATTTGTGTGCTGATAAGATACGTTACTTTGGTAAATTTGGGGGAAGCTTTACAAGCTATTGTTATACATATTTATTTCTTCATATGAGTCAGTTTCTTTAGAACAAATACATACATATAAACATCGGTCTATATTGACTCTTAAAAAAATTAAATCTAAGTAACATATTACTTTGCAATATTTAATTAGTGCAATTGCATTCGATTTTGTCATTTCTTATTTGTTTAAAGAAGAAACGTTTAAAGAAAAAAAACTATATAGTTTGTATTTATAACTATATTGTTAAAAATACATATATAAATGTTATATAAATGATTTTAATCCTATTTTGAACCACAATTAAATTCGTCAAACTGTTTTTGGAGTAGCAATACAACAGGAAAGTGACATTGCCATCACGATTGCCAGCAACTGAAATAAAGACAATATAATATTTCATAAAAAAATTTTAATACTTTGTCAAAGTTATAAGTTGAATTTAACCGATGTTAACCACTTGTTAGCAAGTTCCTTCAAACTTTTGCATGTTAATATTAAACTATAATAATAAGCAGTCTTGTGTAATAAGAACTCACCTCAACCGCAATTACTATGATAAAAGCCAGGCCGACATATTTAGTTATTTTACTTAAAAATTCCAGTAAAATATCATTGCATCCTGGGTTCGCATCATCCACCAAACACGATAGTGATAAGAGGTTATCGTCGACAACGATGGGCTGATCGAAGTCTGGAAGGTTCGTAGCGTTCATACAACAAGAAGGTGGAAGCTGGTCGTATATGCCCGCGTAAGACTCTGGCCCTGTAGTTCCACAGCATCCGAACTGTAACAATATATAATATCTTAGTAAGCAAAGGTTATTTATAATCCCACTATGTAAGTCTATATATTGCAGACGAAAGAATTTTGTCTACACTCCATCTTACTGTGTACTTTAATTTACTTTATAAGTTATAACAATAAGTAAAATATTAGGTAAAACCGGACAAACATAGTACAAAAAAAATAAACTTACAGCAACTTCCAGAGCATGATAATTTTCCCGTTTCTCATTATCATTGAAAGCAACCTCTAAGGATTCGGTGACCAAGTTTTTCAAATTAAGAGCATCTTCGTTCCTTATGGTTACTAAAGCGTAGATTTGTAGACCCGCTAATATTAAGGCAATAACAGAATACTGAAAAAAACGTTCGTTATAATAAGTCAGCACTACGAATAAGTAATACTAAACTAATATTTAATAATAAAATAAATAAAAATAAAATGAATGTAAAACATTATAAACAATCCTATAGATTGTTCGAATCGTAGCAAAGGGCGACATCTCAGCATATGCTATCCTGAGAGCTCGCAGAATAGCGCTGGTTTAGTAGGGTAATTCGGGCGTAGGGTTAATGAGGTACGAATAGTTTTGAAAACTTTTAAACCTTTCAACAACATATTTCAGTACTAATAATAATACTTACAGCATACAGAAGTCTCTTGTTATTAGAACAAGCTCCGCACCAACCAAAGGCACTCGTAGCAGCGATGATACATCCCAGCACTATAGCTAGAATTACAGCTAGCTTTAGATTATCAACTTCTACTTGGGGACTTGACTTGAGATTGTACAGAGCTACTCCGCCGACTACTGCAAGACCAGCGCCAATGATCTAAAAATGTCCAGTTGAAATTGAACGCAATAATTACTTGTTGTGTTTTGAAGTTTTGTCAGGCGCTTGATATTTCAAGCTATTGATATAAAGACATTTTTTAACAAAAATATAAGGCTATAATAGAAAATCAGAAGAAAGGTATAATACAAATGGGAATATATCATATTATTATAAGATGCTGTTGCCCGGGACTCCGTCGGCGTGGACTTTCACATAAACTTTGACCCCCACCTTCCCCCCTTATAACCCTATTCTCCAGTTAAAAAGTAGCCTATGTTTTATCTCAGGCTCTGTGCCAAATTTCATTACAATCGGTACAGCGGTTTGGCCGTGAAAGCGTAAAATTATAAAAAGTTTCAACCCCTCGTGCAACCTTTTGGGGGTTGATTAAAAAAAAATTGCCATGTCCTTCCCCAGGCTTTAGACTATCTTTGTACTAAATTTCATTCTAATCGGTTCAGTAGTTTTAGTTTGATGGAAAGACAGACAGACAGACAGAGTTACTTTCGCATTAATATATATAGTTAATAATATTAGTATGGATTACTGTAGAATATGCCATACTAATATTTTAGACGACGTCCCATAAAAGCGCTATTATGTCTATTTAAAATTTCGGAAATTTACTAATATCGCACAAAGAAATTGTTCATAAAGTGGCAAATAAAATTATAAAATAAAGTTTTAAGTAGTTTAAAATATGTAACGTTTTCCAAAATTGAAACTAAAATAATAGTAATTAGGTTTGTTGAGGGAACAAGAGAGAGAAGAAAAGAAGAATCTTTGAATAAAAAAACAATGTATTTTTTATTAAATACTTTTCGAATCATATTTACATGCTGAGTTTGTAAAAAAATAAAAACATAAGTACTTACAAAGAAAACTAAATTGATGGCAACCAAAATGTACCGGGCGAGTGCTTTTCCCAAACAGATACACATCTTGTACCGTACAGTTTATTCAGAGTGACCGATAGAAGTGAACACAATAACCATACATGAAACCACGGTTAAACCCAGATATAACATTATCAGACAAGGGCTTTTATAATGTAAATTATACCCACTTTATAATGAACGATCGATACTACCGATTCCCCTTGACTCAGTGGTACGATTGCATTATTGACAATTCGTTTCCTGGTTCTGCATATTAGTTGATTTTGTCAAACAAAGAATTTTTATCAAAAAGTAAATTAGTCATAAAATTCAGGTATTAATTTGGGTTCTGTCTTTTCATTGATTTTGTAAAACTATGAATTTGAATCAAACAATAGTTTAGTCGGAAATTCCAGGTATGAATTATTATCTCTTGTGAAAGTTATTATTATACTTATCAAGCAATTATTTATTGTTCTGATTATTTAAATTACTTTGGAAATCCAACTACTATCGTTATTGAAGAGCGTCATTCGATTATTTTCTAAAATATATTTATCTGTAAACATTGTACAGAGGTACAATAGATCTCCATTTCTCTGTGTAGTGGAATACAAATTTAACCCTTTAAAATATGTTCGCTTATTATGAAAATAATATTATGTGCCAGAGAAACATAATCCGGGCATGTCAAATGAATTAAATATTCGCGTATTGCTATTTTTGTTTTGATCCTTATCCTACTTATATTATAAATATGAAAAGTATGGATGTTTGTTACCCTTTCACGCAAAAACTACTGGACCGATCATTACAACATATTGTATTTACTTGAAAAAAAAAGAAATATTTTTTAATGCGAGCTAAGCCGCGGGTAAAAGCTAGTATCATATAAATCTTTTGTTTTAAAATGGAATACAAGCACGTTATGCTTGTTATCAATAATTATCTAAAGTGCTAGTACTTGTAAAATTCATTGCTTATTTTAATTGTGATTCATTATTCTAATTAATTATTATTATGACTGTCCCGTTGAGAGGGGGTGGTTAAGCAGTGTTTAGGAAATTTAAAGCTATTTTACATAATGGAATAATGCATTCATATTATTTAAAAATATATCTATAACTTATATTTATTAAGCGCATCTGTCTGTGTATTGATGTTATACCGGATTGTCATGAATTAATAAGGTTTTATATTTACTAAAATCATAATGATTAAATAACAAACAAAATAAGGCGAAATAAGTGGTAGAAAATATTATATTGCTTTAAAAATCCTTAATATTAGTAAAATTGCTATGTGAAAATATTCAGGCGCAAATTTTTGTACTGATAGATGTATGTATTATGTACTTATTATTTTATTACACATACAAGGTGTTTACGCTATTTATTTCGATTATCAACCTGCATATAGTAAAATAATAAAGCATATCTTTCTGTTTTAGCGTTTTATTAAACAAGATTATGGGGTTATGACAGGTGGGTTCTTATAAATAAATTCTTCGATACAATATTGATCCCTTAATTTATTATCTAACTTAAGTTCCTAAATATTTTGTAATTTTGATACTTTAACATGCATATTTTTTGTCGACAGAAACTTTTTTAAAGTTCCTAATATTGCTTCAGGCAATAACACACCTTTACAGTGAAGACTTAAATCTAATCTTTGTAAAATGTTCTACCCATAGTAAAGATTTAAACTTTGTTCGTAAACAACTATCGAATGATATTATAAAAATCTTACAATACGATTAAGTATATTCTTGAATGAAAAGTCTCAGTTTACAAAGCAGACCGTCTGGCCTTCTATTTTACTTAGAACGTTTTGTAAGCTGTGACTGCATAAACAATAGTTGTGACACTGAATATAACAAGCGAGTGTCATATTTCTTGTTTATAGAATTTAGTAGCGGGCTCTTCTGCCCTGATTACGAGCGTGGTTGGCCAAGCACAGTCCGAACACGATTGCCACCAACTGAAAATGATTAAAGTTATCATAAATACAATTTAATAAGTTCATTAAGAAATTATGGAATTCACTTTTTTGTTTTAGCTAGTTAACTAAGTAAAATCTTTTTTTATTTTATTTTACTTAGACATTATCCGATTATCAAAACATCTTAACTTTTGTAACTTCCATAAATAATGATATCGTGATAAGAGGACAAATTAATGGATGGAATATTTTATACATATAATATACCTTTGTACTCGATCGTACCTTCATAAATCATACACAGCATATAAAAGTAAAATTTTTATCAGTTTTATAATTTTAAAATAAATAAGGCATCGAATCTTATATTTTATATACTTCTTTTAAATAAGTTTTAAATTTACCTTTATTTCCATTCAAGTTACTTTAATAAATATATATTGTTAGTATTTTAACATTCGAAAAAAAATTGAGACGTCTGTAAATCGGTTTACATACCTCAATAGCAACCACAGCGATAGCCAAAGCTCCGATTACGACTCCGAAAGTATGGAAGAAGTCCTCGAAGGCGTCAGCACAGCCGCCATAAGCGTTCAGCACGTTGCAAGGAGGTGACGCACAGCAAGTCTCAGGTAAACTGATATTCAAGTAGGATAAAGCACCGCTTGGACCGCAGCATTTGAACTGGAAATTGTATATAGAATTATCTTCTAGAATTTTCGCCAGATTAGCGTGTTAAACTGTTAAGCAATTCTTTAATAATATCGATACATGTTCATTATGAAATGTACGATAGAATTTGCCATTTGTTCGTTAAATTCTTCAATGACTAAGTAACGTAAATATTCGAATAGTACCTACGTATTAGAAGGCAACGAAATAACTCTTTTGTAATTAAAAAATAACCCTTTTTTAACCTTCTACATAATGACTTACCGATCTTTCTATTTCATGGAAGCCATCTCTATCCTTGTTGAAGATTTCATTCATCCAGCGCGGAATTGATTGCATGTAGCTATCCATGTTCACGAATATGAGTACTGAGAGCGTTATTTTGGCCACCATCAACAACAGCATGAATATTGCGTACTGGAATTAAATAAACATCATGCTCTACTATTGATAAATATCAAAAAATATAAGAGCCCTATCAAAATGTTTTTTATACAGCATTTACCTGCCATTATTACGTTCAGTTTTCAATATAGCAATATAAATTTGATAAATGTTCTGATCCTTGCACTTTAGTTAACAGTATACAGGTACTATAACTAAAAGAGTACTCACAGTAACAAGCATGCAGTTGCTTTCTCTGATAGCGCCACAGCATCCGAAGAAAGCGATCAAGAAGACAATGACACCGATTACGATAGATGTAATGGGAGCTATCTGGAAGTTTGATTCTTCTACTACTCTTACTATTTCGGACACTTGTAGTTGTACAGCGATACCGAGGCCGACGAGAGCCAGGCCAGCCAACTGCAATGAAATAATAATTTTGTATAGAAATATGTTATTGAATATATTAGAACATACCTGAGTGTCAATCAACTAAGTAAACTTTCGACAATATAATATGGAAGTCTTTTCAGAAAATGGACAGACTTTTAGTCATAAAGGATGAGAATTTTATACGTCATATCTTACAATTTAATATTTTATGTAATGGTTTTTAATCGAAGTAAATTATAAAGAGATTGTCTATACAACATATTTATAGTTATTACAAAAATCATTGTTTTTTTCCTTATACATAGAAGTTACAACAACGCTAAGTATATTGGACTTATTATTTAAAGATGTGTTTATACACACTATACTTTATACTTTAAGAGAGTGCCCGTGTCTTTGCTTTAATAATCTCCGCTTAAGGAAATATTTATCAATCAATGTTGACTGTTTCACGAGCGTGACATTGTGGTTTATGTTATGCTTGTTTTTGTATATTATATTATTATAATTTCAGGAATAAGTGGTTTATCATTTTTCCCTTCTCCAGTTACGGCGACGAATGCGGTTATGTCCGACTCACACAATTTACTAAATTGGTACCACTACTAACTAAAACCAATCGGTGTTACTCCGCGCAATCTAATAACGATGGGCTTGCAAGGAAATTATTTTGGCCTATATTGAATACCTACGCATTTTTTAAATCAAAATGTAATTATATTTTCTAATACTTTGTGGTGCGGAGGAGGTTGTGGACCTAGTATCTGTGTAATAGTGAGTTAATTGCATTCTATATAAATCATGACTTTTTGGTACAGTATAAGAATTACTTTTTCCCCTACATATTTCTCAAATCTTATCATACTTTGCGAGTGCCTATTTACGATGAAGACCACTTTGTACTAAATAGTTTGCCTGTTCATATTGCATAAATAAATATATTTTACAAGCGCAATAGCCATAACACAAGTAAAGCCTATCACATTGCCAGTGTAATAATTCGTTCTATAACATATTATTTATATTGACTTTATCAACGCCCTGGTTAACCATTATCAGCAATATCTAATCTATTATTATCAATTTCCACAAAATACACTCATGCGTGGTAACTTTTCATGAATATTAAGAATAATGTATGCAATTCGTTGTTTTTGATGAACTCATAAGTCTAACAGTATAATCTAGGTGACCATATCTGTGTCAATTTAAGGTTTTAATTTTATTGGACTGTGAAGGTTATTGATACAAACTAGATTCCGTGTTTTTGGGATATCTTTTGGGTTATCGAAATAATAAAATATAAATAGAATAAAATATTTTAACTTTGAGTACCTATATAAATATATATAATGAGCTTTTATGAGAGATGATATTTTCCTAATCGGTTTAGTCGATCAATAAACTCTGTCAGTAAAAGGCTTAGCCTATAAGACTACTACATTCAACTGTATTTTGAAAATTTTCGATGATGTAATAAAATTTATACTTTTTACGATACATATTATTTAAAAAATCTGTTTTAATGTTTAAATGTTTCGTAATTTTGAATTAAAATACTTTTGTAGGTAGTTTACCGGAGGTACTTATAATACCCAAATACAATTGGAATACCTAATATGGTACGAGTGGCATCTTTAGAGAAGTTATTAAACAGGTTAGAAGTTAAATTGTTTTCGGATATTGATATGAATCATTCGTATGAATCAAATAGTGGGTGTACAACATAAAAACTTTATTTGAACTCCAGCAAACCGAGATAAAAGTAGTAAGTACTAAGTACTAATATTAAAATAAAATAAAGTTTAATATTTATTAGTAAATTTAATAGTAAGTATAACGTGTAATCGCTGTGTCGGTTTATACATTGTATTTATTGATATTAAAACTAATAATTAATCCAATTCTTATTATTAAAAATTAGGTTTGAGTCTTTATTTGTTTTGAATTATTATTAAAAGTGAATAATGATTGCATCTATATTTATGTATTATCAGTTTTTTCAATTGCATTTGCTTTAGGAGATAAGATGTACCTACTTGAATATTTAAACGAGCACATGGAAATTTATTACTTACCGCAAAGAAGAGGTTGGCGAAGAATAGTATATATTTAACAAGGAACACGCCGCACCCCATTTTGGAAACTTTTTATTTATACCGTTCAAAAAGTATTAAAATGAGGGAAACTGCGAACACTCCGTGCGACCTAAACAGACTGAATGATACAAATATGGCGGTAGCGCGCGCTTTATCATTAGATAACAGGTTTACTTGAAACTCGGAACGCGTTAGTCACACCGATATGAATTAATGAATTATCATATCTATATATTATGTGAATAACGATTTTCTGTTTTAAAAAATTAATATGTCAATAGATGTGGTTTAGCTTGGAGATTTAATTCAAGACTGCTCGAAACTAATAAAATTATATAACGCTAGCTACCCTCAACAGGTTTACACCTATTTTAGTGTGAATGAAAATTAACTAGGGATTATTAAGTTTCTTAAATGTTGATTAAATGATAATAATATAAAAAACGCGGTAACGCGCGCTTGAGCATTAGATTACAGATTTAGTGTTTACTCCGAACCCTAAACGCGTTAGTCACACGGATAGGAATTGATGATTTATTAAATGAAGTTGTACCGTGATCTGGTCTAATATTATAATAGTAGTACGAGAGCCCACGACCAAAATTTTTGTCTCATAGCAATACGGCCAAAACTGCATCAAATCGATAGATACGATTATCCTGAACTCGAAAATACCAATATCAGACATTTTCCGCGTAGCGTTTGATCTCTGACCGAATTTTCAAAATTGTCAAAGAATTTTACCGAACTGCATCATAGCAATATGTCTGATTTGCAGACTCTAATTGAATGATAGTTCTGAGATACCGAAAACATATTTTTGAGACGTTAGTGGTGTAGCGCAAACCCGTAAAATCACTTAAAAAAATTAAAAATGAGACAAAAAAATGTCTCATAGCAATACGTCTGAAAATCTTTTTTATTAGTAAATTTTGGTTATTTGATGCGAACAAAACAATTTTCAGACGGAAATGTGAACGCATTAAATTTTGAGACCGTTTTGAAAATGTTAACAAATTTTACCGATCGATATCGACATGAAAAAATAAGTTGTCCACATGTGCAAAAAATTTATATCAGACAAATTAAGTGTAGCACCCTCTCTATCAGAAAACTTTTCAGGTTTTTGGTAATCATGGCAGCAATGCGTAAGTTGAAAAAAAAATTATCCGTATTGCTATGATACAGGTCGGCTAAATTTGTTGACATTTTCAAAACAAACTTTTTCGTAATACAATTATAAAATCTATGTACATTTTCACTATCAGACGTATTGCTATAATACAGTCTTTTTTTTTTGACACAGCAGAAATGGCCTCCCATGCAGTGGCTACACTTTTGACCGTCATTCAGAATCATACAATCTAACTATTTTATAGGATTTTTGCCGTATTGCTATGAGACATGGTTTTGGTCGTGGGCTCTCGTACTACTAGATATAATAAAACATTTGAATCGTCATACTATTACAAAATAATGACACCATTGTGTCACCATTTCGGAAAGTTTTTTCGGCAAAAAAATTTAATTTGGTTAATTGCTGTGTGCTCTAAAACGACTGCACCGATTTCGATGCGATTTTCACTGATAGATAGATAAGAGTATATAGCTACCTCTGCACCCTGTTGACGTTCTCCTGCGGCTTCCGGCGCAGCACCACCTCCGGCTCGCCGTTCTCCTCTATGCTCTGATTGTCTTTCTCTTTCTCTTTGTTCACTCTGTAACGGTTTCCGATTAAGTTAGTATACTTATTCACTTACTTATGAATGTAAGGGGTTTTTTCAAAACTCATGACTAATTTTAAACTAATAAAATTGAGATTATTATTTAGTATCCGAATAAGTCTCAGCTCATTACAAATCTTTTGTTAAATAGACATTTATTTAAGCCACAATATATTCTAATGACAAAGTTCCATTCAGAAATAACATTTTTATGACCCAATATTCACTCTTTTTTATATATGGTCACATTATGGTACAACATGACGCATCGCTAGTGTCGCCAGCCTATTGGCCTATCATCCTATGGTCGTATGGTATACGCACCTGGTACCACCATTGAGCAAGGTGGAGTCGTGCGAAGCTGTGGTCGCCAGCGAGTCAGCGTCCCCTCGCCGAGACCTCTCTGAACGCCCGGACCCGCTGTCCGATCGCCGGCTGGAATTAGACCACGTACTTGTTATTTTAATATTTTTTTATGTTATTTATGTGGGTACAGTCAGATACAAAAGTGTATCAACACTGAAAATTAAGAATCATATTAAATGGCAAAACAAACTCGGTAGAACTTATTTTCTTTAAATATTACGGTGGTTTTACATGATAAATGTATTAATAAACTTAAGCAGTCGACACTATTTAATTGAGTATTACAGGTGTATGTATGCGTGCGTGCGTGTTCGTGCGTATATGTGCGTGCGTGCGTGTTTCGTTTTAGGTGTGTTAGTGTGTAGGAGTGTGTACATGCGTGCGTGATAACGTGTTTATGTTTGTGTGTATGTATATATGTGTGTGTGTGTGTGTGTGTCGGGGCACCTCTCGAAGCTGTCGGGGCTGAGGCGCGCGGCGGCCGAGTCGCGCACGCGCACCTCCTCCGCGCCCACCGTCACCACCGACACGTGCGACGTGTCCTGTTACACAATTACCACTCATTACCGTTTATTCATTTATTTGTTTAACACTTAATTAATGATTCTATTAATATATCCTCCTATACTCTGTCACTGTGAAGTGTTCTCTAAGTGTGTGTAACAGTAATTATAAACAATATAGCAAGTAGGAATATAGCAGGATCGTAAAAAGTGGCATTAACTGTCACTATGGATTGACAAATAGGCTACGTTTAACGGGAGAATACAGTTCTTTTCCTTAATAAACTGGGGGAAACACCGCGTGACTGAGCTAGTAAGTCCTAAAACTTGAGTGTTACCAGATGCAGGTTATGCGAGTCGTCGAACACGCCGGAGTCGCCGGCGCCGGGGCTCAGGATCAACACTTCGCTGCTGTCCAGACGACGGCCGCGGGACTTCTCTGAAATATCAACGTTAGCATTTTAATAACCGTAACGATGTATAATCCTCTAATGCGTTGTGTTTTGAATCGCGCTTATGATATTCATCTCCTTAGATCATTAACAACCATCGGCTCCCAACGCCGAGAACGTATATACATCTAAGACTCGAAAAAATAATAAGCGTTGACGCAACGACAGAAACAAGAAAATTAACTTGGTAAAAATATTGTTTAATCATCTATAAAAATATAATTATATAATTATGTACTTAACAAAACAAAACAAAAAACTTTTTCGCTAAGTACCTACTGTTTTACGTATTTTATGTTCTAAAAAAAAATATTACACATACAGACGAATTGAGGACCTCCTCCTTTTTTGAAGTCGGTTAAAAAGTAATCAAACAACTGACTGTCCTTATGAGTAAATAAATAAATAAATAAACCTCACCAGTATAACACGTAGTACAGTCGAGCGAATCGAGCGACGACGGCGCGAAGCAGTCATCGTCCGACGACGAGCCGGTCCCGACGCCGGTCCCGGCTCCGGCCACGATACCGATACCGGTATCGATACCGATACCGTTACCGTTGCTGGTATCGTTGGATATGACGCTGGGAGCGCTCACTATGACGACTTCGTCGGCTATGTCTCGCGTGCTGGATATCGTCACCGCGTTGGGTGGTAGCTGCAATTACAAATTAGAAAAAATTGTACATTTTACTTTCACATCTACATTGCAACAAATTTAAAAAATAAAATAACTTGGAATATATTTATTTTATTTTATATTTTTCCTAACAAAGATATTAAATATAATATAATTAATATATAAGTATATTATTGTAGGGACACACATTGTATGTTATGACGAGTTAGCAACCGGCTCGACAGCCGTCCCTCTGTCACTGACGCGAGCGCTAGGTCTCTTAGCCGCTAGGTTAATTAGTTAGTATCAGAAATATAGTGTATCAAGTTTGTATAGACTTTTATTAGTAACCCGTACAAACACCATATACATATACGCTAAAATACATATTTACTCAATTATAATTGACACAAATTATTTATACACTTTTATTTTATCCTAATACTGGAGTTTGGCCATCTAGTCCCACGTTAAGCAGTGCTTGTGTTATGGCAACTAGATAACGGAATAAATTACATATACATAACTTTTGTAAACACATACATATTGCTCATTTAAAACTACAACGGGGAATTTTTAGAAAACGAATTTGAAACCTTTTTATTATTAAGACTTTTAAAGTAAGATAGCTCTACAAACAGGTATTTTATGCCCATTTAAATTTTCACTAAACATTTATTATAACCAATAAGTTATGCCACTGTGACACATTGTAATTTTAAATGAGTTATGTGATGTTCCTTTATGTAGCCTAATTGAATAAAGATACTTTTGACTTTGACTTTGAAACATTCAACTCTAGTGCTAGTAGGATTGTGTGCTATACATGTTATATATGGTTGTGTGTGTGAGGTACAAAGTACGTGAGGTGTTTTTTTTAATTTTCTGCTGGACTTATGGACGCCCCCAAAGGGGTGCAGACTTATTACTGTTTCGTGTCGTGTATGTGGTGGGTGGTGGTGTGTGGTGGTGGCACTGACCCTGGCGGCGGTGGTGAGCACGGGCGGGTGCGTGGTGGTGACGGTGACGAGCCCGCACGGCGCCGCGCCCAGCGAGTTGGGCTCCGCGCTTACCGCCACCACCGTCACCGACGGCCGCGCCTGCGCACAAGCACAAATATACATATAGACATTTATTTATTTGTGGAGAACAAACATTCGTACACGGACACACACACAGATACGTAAGCATTTACGTACACGCACACGCACAGTGTTCCCTACAAATTTATCTCAAATAATCCCTAAACAAACATCACCAGAATATTATATAAAAAACCATAGATAACATAAAAATAAAAAATCAAATCAAATCCAATGTGAAAATTGATATCAAGAACATAGTTTTAATAAATTACAAAATTATTCTCGTATCAGTTATATGTATATCTGCCACACCATACAGTGTCAAATTTCAAAAATATTTTACTATGTATCAGCTATCCTTTTATTTCTTAGACCCTTCAATATTATTTCTAAATTAAAACAAACGATTATAAACCCAAAAGCCTTAATCCATTTTACAATCTCTACAGAGCCAACCATTTCCCACGGCATCCTATTACTAATATTTTCCACATTCCTGCTAGCAGTACAAACCCCCTAAAATATTCCCATCTATACAAAATTTGTATTGACTACAACTTAATAGACTCATTAATCGATAGCATTGACATTTTCTCTGATCTTTGTTCTAGTTTAAAAAACAAGATGGTAACCAATTTTCTCAGCTCGAAAGTTATGACGTTATCTCTTGCTATTATAAATTTTATTATTACTGTTATTAATATCTTTTAATTTTACAACTTAGTAATAGTTAAATTCTAGGATTTCAATATATCCATATCCACACCGCTGGGAATCCACAACACGGTGTTCCAGGCTGAATGTATGGGGATCACTCTGGCAGCCTCAGCTGTACTGGCCAGAAGAGTAGAAGGACACTCGATACGAATACT
>DWAJ01003239.1:0-15263 GCA_018238005.1 Eurema mandarina
ATTCTAATCTATACTTAATAAATAAAGCTGAAGAGTATGTTTGTTTTTTTGTTTGAACGCGCTAATCTCAGGATCTACTGGTTCAGATTGAAAAATTATTTTTTTATTGAATAGACAATTTATCGTGGAAGGCTTTAGGCTACATAACATCACGCTGCGACTAATAGGAGCGAAGAAATAATGGAAAAACAAATCAACGGGGACGAAGTCGCGAGCAACAGCTAGTACTAAATAGAACAACTCACCAGACTGTAAGGGTATCGAAGGCACTTCGTTGGTAGGAGTTCGGTCGGGGCTCATGTCGCACTCGGCGCCACGCCCCCCGCCACCCGCGCCAGCCGCGCCCCCCGCGCCGCCCGCACCGTCCCCTGCTTCTATAATGAACGCATTTGATACAAAAACTCTGGTTTTGTGCTATAGAGTATAAACACATATCTTCAAATGAACAAAATATTTTTTTGACTAATATTTATTGATGATTAAATAAAATATTAGGGTAACTTTTTGAAATTTAATGTTTCATTGTCAATTGTCATCGCTACCTATGTAGGAACGAGACATGAAACGACTTCGCGTTGACGTTTCGATTATTTAATAACTTTAACGTCACTTCCTTTTAAAGCGCTCAAAATTGGCAGTCATTTTAATATACTTTCTAATAATTTATAGCGATATAAGTATAAAAATTTAAAAAGTGCGTATACCTTGTTAGTACTGTGCTAGTAGAAGTTGGTGCGTTTTGTTACATTTCGTTCATAGAATTTGTATGGATAGACTATTTCAGAGAGTTTTTAAAGGACTTAAATTAATCGATTCCTTGTTAAATATGGATAGTTCGAAAAAAGGTTAACCTATATGGATATTTTTGGTTTATCGGTTGAACAAATTGTATGTGTTTTCCAAACAGTTTCAAATCGTTTTACGGAAATCAACACGTTGGTGAAAACATTTTAGGAAGTAAATTTAATTCGTTATTTCTTAAGTAAGAATACTAAATATTGATTTGTGACACTTTCAAAAAAAGCTATTTTTATTTTTATTATTATTACTATTTTACTATTACTATTTCTTAAGGTATTAGGTATTTTAGTAAGTTATACGACATAAATGGTCAACGTACTGAAAGTATTAGGAAATACATGCTATATAGTTTATCCACAGATGCTACTAAAAATAGGGGAGGTAATATTTATATAAGCATGCACAATAGACCATGCCAGACAATTATTTAAAAGTGAAAGAATAATGTTCTAGAATATTTAAGAAAATTATTATTATTAGTTATTTAATAATTTTTGCTATAGTATATCTATTTAATGTTAGTGAATAAAAGACACGAGTAATTTAGTTATAATTTTCATAATTAAAAACATGAGTAATTTAATTTAATGATGCAGTGGCCGTATTGCAGCATTGCGTCATCTAGTTTTATGTAATGGACACTATTAAAATAATTATTAATTTAATTTCTGCAATAGGACCACCTTATAAATGACATGACTGTGCTACGCCAAGACATTTATATAAATTTCACGACTGTGTTACGCCATGCCATCTATACAAATAACTTGACGGTGTTACGCCATGCCATCTATACAAATAGCATGACTGTAAGCCATCAATATAAATAACTTGACGGTGTTACGCCACGCCATCTATGTTAATGACAATATTATGCAAAACCATGTAATTTACTTTAATGACATGACTGTACTACGCCATGTCATTTACTTTAATGACATGACTGTACTACGCCATGCCATTTACATAGATGTCATGACCATAATCAGCAGCTAGGCTAATATTATCCTGATCTGTAGTGGATGGAGCTACTGTAGCTCCTGGACTTACCCGGTTCGGAAGCAGAGGGCGGCGGGGGCGGCGCGTCGCAACAATCGTCAGCAGCGCGGCCAAACTCGCTGTCCTGCGTCAAGCGCCGCACCAGCGGACCAGTCACAATGTGAGTTAAAACCTATCTACTCGCTATTCACAATTGCCAATAAACCCCCTCGAATCACGCTAAATCATACATTTACTACCCCGAGTGGAACCTAAAAAGATAAACTTGTTATTTCGAATCATGCACAGGCAACCCATTCGTCGCTTACATTCACATGCTATCCGTTGCAGTGGGCACTGCATCTGAAGGTTCAAACATATATTACGTAGTAATGACTTTAAAACTATATACTGATAACGGATGTGTCTACGATCATCGAACTGAATCGGTATCATTCTTGGAGACATTTAGCTAGACGTAGAACAGTTCATTCGTTGGGTTAATGGGGTCTTCAATGTGAGATATTCACCTGGTCATCCGAATTGGTGGGCGTTGGTTTGTTGTCTTCGCTGCCGCTGTCTGAACACTCCTCTTCGAGTAACGGCTCCAACCTTCTTCTGAACACATCCCTAAGTATAACGTTTAATTTTAATCCACATCCTCTTAAATCCTTTAAGTTTGGAATGATTAATTTCAATTTCTTTGCATGCTTTTGTTTTTTGTTTATAAATAGATTTTCCACCATTTCACATTTCAAAATATTATGTCCAACAACACATTCAAAAGGTGTTATGATATAACTTAGCCCTTAGAAAATTGCAACACTAAGAACCTCTCGAATGTGTTGCGACCTTTAAAATGTCCATATACGGGTACGCTTATTAACCACTTAGAAACAAAGCGCAAGAGCGTAGGTATCCATTGGTGATATCCGTACGAGTTAGATTCAGAGTAGCAAATAACTTTTCAAAAATTTGCGTAAAGATCAAGTCATTTGCAATATGCTAAAACCATGCATACTAAGTACATTTGGGTTTCATGTTTTGGACTTTATAACAGGGAACAATCTAGAAGCAAGCCAACTGAAAGTAAGGTAAATAGCTTAGTATAATATATGATAATCAAAAGAAAAATATACCTGGGTAGCAATGGCCTCAAAGTCGTAGGTCCGGTTATCGTGGGAGCCATCAGCAGCTCGTCCATCATCAGCTCAGTGTCGTCATCACCAGCGTATGATGATGAAGACTTCGTAGGTGACTGAAACAATTGGTATCTGTTCAACTACATAATAATAAATGTGGACATGATTTTGATTTTTGCCATCCATTTCGATTGAATCGGAAGGTAAGTATAAGTTTCTTCTTTATAAATTGACACTATTAACAGTATCTTAGTAAGTCTTCCTACAACTTTCTTTCTTTTTTTTTCACATTTTATTGATGCTTGGTAGACATTTCTTAATACTTTAAGCAATAGTCGTCTATAGCTCCAAAACTGACTAATAATGTGCATTTTGTTAGAAGTTAACTTGTTAAAAAGAAACATGGTTTGTATAATGTGTATTTAATTAAAGAAACTTTCTTCAAATCAACCACTTTTAACACCGTTTGTTTATTTAGTTAATATGTCTATTTAGTCATTGAAATGTATTTAAAAAAGGGTATTTATTTAAGATGTTTTTTAAATTTAATAAAAAGAAATAATTAGTACCGAAAGTGTGCCATGATCTGAATCAGGAAGGTTGTCAGACAGATCCCCCGATGAGGGAGTACCCCACGCTTCCTCCCCGCTGGCACCGCTACCCTCCCCCGTCTCCACTGTCCCCTCCTCGGTGCCTAGTGTCGTATTCCATTCACTAACTCCTAAACACCTATAAAGAAGGTCTCATTATATTTACAAAACAATTTGAGATTCATTCTAGGTCTAATACACACGAAAACCCAAACTTTAGCACTAGATAGCTATAAGTAGAGCTAAAACACACTGCTGATGTAATTTTGACTAGACGTCTAGATATTTGGGAAAATCTAATCTAGCTGTATGTATAGAATCAGTACCCAAAAAATTATATATATTTATATAAGATGTTCATAGCATTTATATTGAAAGTCTAAATATAATTAAAGTCAACTATGAAAAAGTCTAAGTAATCCAAGTACGTATAATACTTTAAAGTATAATTGGAATTTGAAAGTCATTAGTAATTTTTAAAATATCTAAAAAAACACGCTAGCTAGCTATTTGAATATCTACAGTACCTATTACGGATGAGACATATGTACTTTCAAAATGTAGTATTACGAAAACGGAAAAATACTAGGTTCGAAAACTAAGGTTTAAAATACTTGCAAGTATTTCTTGTAAACCCTAAAATACTTCCAAGGAATACTAGTATCAATTAAAGTATGATTGAAAAGTTTAAAAGTCAACAAAGCATTGCTTAGCAATTCAACCCGTATTTGTATGATAATAAAAGTACTAAGTAGTGAATGGTTTTTGTTTACACATCAGATTGGTTTTATTATGTACTTATTTGCATATCAAGAGAATACTTGCAAGTATTTTTCTCATACCAGAACGCTGAAATTTGAACTGAAAACTTGGTACCGTAAATACGTCTCATCTCTAGAACCTATATATTCGTAAAAATATAAATTAAAGCTAATATAAAATTTATATGAGGCCATGGTTTGAACCTTAAATGTAGTGTTTCTTTGCTCCATCTCTTCGAGTCATCCTATTTGGTAAATAAAAAAGATAATTTTCAAAATTATATATTTACTGTGAAAGTAAACCAATTGTATATAAATCTAATTAGTTACAAATGTTTTTTTTAATTAAAAATTTGATAGTTTCGCGTTAAAATGTTAAAGAAATAAAATATACCTTTCTAAGAAAGACGGTTGTTTGTGGGCAATAGATGTATTTGGCACGTTCTCTGTGTGACTGAATATATTCATTTTTTCAACCACAAATGAGCCAGCTCGTGCTGTCCAACCCATTATTCCAGAAGCTGAACTGGTTACTGCAACAACGTTATTATTAAATTTCATCTCTTGGACTCAAAATTGTTGTTGATGTTTAGTTTGTTGAGTTGAGTATAACGATGTTGAGTTTGTTGAGTTGAGTATAACGATGTTGAGTTTGTTGAGTTGAGTATAATGATGTTGAGTTTGTCAAGGTAAGTATAACTATGTTAAGTTTGTTGAGTTGAGTATAACGATGTTGAGTTTGTTGAGTTGAGTACAACGATTTTGAGTTAAGTGATATCCAAATGCAACACTACAAGTAGTAGGTGTGTGTTTTTTTGTAAGCGTATATTTATACAATTAGTTCTCACCTGTACTATATGGTTTTGGAGTTTCAGGCTCCTGTGATGTCAGTCTTATGTTACCATCATCAGTCTCATCGGATGGAAGTCTTTCCAAACTTGACATTGTTCCATATCTAGAGTTCACGTCAAATGCCACGTAAATTTATAGTTAAACCTCGCTAACTTACTTCATATATTACATACATACATATAATACACTACCTTTTAAGCGATATATAAGGGAGATCGTCAGGAACATCGGGGGAGTCAGGGGAATCATCTACAAGGTCATCCTGGAAAACGTGAGAATGTACATAAACTGGTTTTGCTTAAAGTGTAATATCTTCAGTTATTATATAGAAACGTACAGTCTTTTTGGTCGTGTTATAATCAGGTGTTGGCGGTACAACAGCGATGTTAGGTATGGGCGATTCTGATGTAACCGAGCCTATGCTACTAGGCCTTGAATTTGTGGTTTGTGTGTTCGTGATTGGTGTTCTCTTAAATGGTTCTACTTTCATCAAATGAGCCGCCGGATTGATAGCTGACAAGCCCATCAACATCAATGGGCCTAGCTCAGTATCCTCATCAAGCAACACGTCTATTGCATTAGGATTCGCTTCATCGTTCGCTTCAGATTTTTTTGTTACATCTCCATTCATTTTACTGACTGCCGCAATACCCATTCTAGGAGACCGTCTCAAGCCTCGCTCTATTTTAAAGTCATGATCATCTTCATGCATCGAGTCATCGTCTAAGAAAACTGAAGAGGTTCTCAGACGTGTACCAACGTTCTCTCTCCTAGCCACTATATTAATACCTAACACTTTATTAAGCACAGTTTCAGCCTTTTGTCTCGTTAACTCATCTTTTTTGCGGATCGCTGGTGATGAATGGGATGAAGATGCTCTCGATTTTGGTAATGTAATACTTTCTACACACTTAACTTCATTAATGTATTTCTCTTGAGCTATTACACATTGGACTGGATTTGTAATGTTTGAGTTGGACGTTCTTAAGTCGTTAGAGCTAGAGTTAAAGACCATTGAGCTGCATGTCGTGTGACTCGTAGATAACGGACTATTTCTGCTGCTCGAAGTTGGACTGGGTGATCGTATTGAATTCTCTTTTCTCAATTCTAACTGACTTTTTGTATTTCCATCAGATACACTCCGCGTCATGACTGGCGAGTCGGTTTTGAGTTCGTAGGATTTCGATTTCAGCATCTTCTGACTTTGTTCGATCGAATCTATTACTTTCATAGCAGCTTTAGGGCAATCCTCTGGACGTATTCTTATAGCACCTTTACGTTCCAAGTGGGTGCGGAAGGTTTGTTTCCGATTATCACAACTAGCGCTACATACACTCTTTGAGCTTTTACTAGAATTAGCTTGGGGCGAAGTTTCTGGCTTGGGCTTAGACGGTAAGGATTCTATTTGGGAAACTAATGGACTATTTGGCTTCGACAAGCACTTCTTGTGACATTGTCTACATACTGGCAATGTGTCTACAACAACTGGACTCGTTCTCACTGTGATCTGGAAATTAAGATTCTCAAATAAATAAATACCTATTTATAAAAAAAACATGTTTATAAAGTACAAGCTGCGTGTCGCGATTTTCCTCCGGTGTAATCATTTTTAAATATATCATATAGTGACATATGACACAATACAAGTAATATGTTTCTTTTTCAAACAATTACTTGGATCCATAAGATTACTTTCTTCAACATCATAAACTGACAAAATTTACGTTTCTATAATAACAATATCACTTACTTGGCTCCCAGAGTTACTGCTTTTGGAAGGACTGTGCTCATTCTCTTTCTTTTCAGCTTGTATTGATTGTTTGTTTTCTTTTGTTTCAATCTTTTCAGCCAGTTCTGCCACTTCCAATAGGTTTAACTCTTTCGATCTCTTTCTTAGTTCTTCGATGCTCCACATCTATAAAATTCAATGAATTAGCTAAGATAATATCCGAAGATGTAAAGGAATATATTGAACACAAAACCCTTGGAATATTGAGCTAAACGTTCGCAGGAAGGTGCCCCCTTATATGTAAGAGTGTTGTAATGACTTTTCATGTTATGTGCATTAATTACTATTGAGCTTTTTTTAGCAACTATAAAATTTCTTGCCGATTATTCTGTTGAAACTGCGATTCGGTGATTGATTGTTTTGTAATACCATGACGATTCAAGAGTTAATAGTAACATAGATGTAGCTCAGTTGATTAAAGAAATATTTTACTATTATCAACTATGTTTCTTTATAAATATCCTACCTCCATATCTGGTTCTGGTGGGTCTAATTCTTCAGCTTCTGGTAGCTGGGTCATCCATCTTTGGAGGTGTAGAGTGGAACCTCGAGACCTGGAGCTGCGACCTTCCAAACCACTACCACCAGCTCCTGTCTGGGTCTCCGCAGAACTTCTTCTCGTCTGACGAAAACATTATTAAGATACTAGTTGTTCTAGTTCCCGGAACAATGCCGGGATGCAAAGTATCCTATTCGTTAATCCAGGGTAAATTTCAACTAAATCGGTCCAGTCGTTTTTACGTGAAAGATTAAGAAACATACATCCATACATACATGCTCACAAACTTTCACATTTATAATATTAGTAGGATATCGCCCTTTGATTTTGACGTTGAAATTTTTCTTGAGAAAATTTAGAGATTTATCGTTAAATATGTATTAAGAATTAAGTTAATTTTACTTACCACTTATTTAAGATGTCAGTCGAAAGGATAATGAGTGTTGATTGTTGTTAAGTATTTTTTTAATATGAGCAATTTTCTCTTAACTACTCGAACTGCGTTACATAGAAAAATGGTAGTAATGACTATTTAGTACAATTGAAAGTGATTCAGGGTACTTTACAGATAAAAAATAAAAAAATCACAATTGACAAATTCACTTTATTCACCGATTATTTTAAAATATACTGATCCTATCTAACAAAAACATCCAATCAGTAAATGTTAAGTTCACAAAAACCCGTAACAAGCAAAATGCTTTCTCAAAATTATAAAATCTTTTTTCCACTTTTTCTAAGAGACTTATTTAATTTACACACAGCCAAAAGGTCGAAAATTACTGGTACTAAATACGAAATTTGTTTTGTAGAAAAATTATTAGGTCATATTCATACAAAATCCGAGAATGAGGTAATGTGAACATTTCACGATACTAGCGATTACGGCGCGATCGAAATTTGTATCAAAAATAAAGCTTTATAAAAAATATTTTGTAAATTCTCAAAATACGGTCACTACTGTTCTCTACAAAGAATAAGAACTACCATTTTTCATTGTAACACATTTCGTTCTGTTAACGTAACGTTATTATTGAAAATGTACTAAACATTACGCATCATTACAAAAATATTTATGTAATTAATGAATCGGATATCGCAAAAATTATCGCCAAATATCCACATGACCTGTACAGAGGGCTCGGTTTAACCACGCATATAACATCTATCAAAACAATTAACAACGAAGCATTAACCTAGACGGATCCAAAATCGGTCACAATTATGAAGAAGGACGCCGAGACGGGTTCTTAATCAGTACTAAAACAAAAGAGCGCCATAAGAAAAGGACGGAAGACTTAAGAAGCGATATTAGAAAACTATAAACCTTCGAATCGTATAAATACACCTACGACTTGGTACCCTATAGTTACACTTTGACACTGAATCTTATAATACTGTAAAGTACGGTTCATGTGTAGTAACATTATAAGTTATAACCATTCGGAAAGTCAGTTCGAAAAGTTTATACCTTAGTGCCTAGCTCTGTTTCCTAGTTACGGGGCTTAATCTACCAACGATCGGATAAAATGTTCCTTTTGAAAATTACCGGCAATATTCGAAAATATGTTTCTCAAAATCTATTACCACAACCGTTTTATCAATAAGCATTTTTTAAACAATCCGACGGCGGCATCTGTCCTAAGAAAATGTCTCAGGTACAACAGATAGACGCCGCAAGCTACCACATCCATTTTCTTAACAAGTTTGACACATATATGGACTAATATTCACTGAATCGAAGACTAACAGTGTTTACCGTGAATCCGGGGGAAGCAGGAGTCCACTAACTCCGGATCTGACTCCGCGGATCAAAGCTCGAGGTACGCTGGAGGCGTCGGCCGTTCGGGCAGAGCCATGCGAGGTAAGAGAGGGTCTTCGGGGAGGAAAATGCGCTCCTCGACGTCGTGTTTGTATGAGGGATCGACATCTAAGTCGGCCAGAGCGAGGTCAGCTTCGAAAGACTCCCATCGACACGGGGAGTGATCGGAATAATCTTCCGGGCCATCTGGGGTAAGTAGGGCGCTCGGGGAGGGTGGCTCAACGTTTTTCTCGATGCTCGACGACGATACGAAATGGGAAGAGAAGGTTTGGGAGTCAGCTGGCGAGAGATTAGCGGACGGCGTCTCTGGAGTAGGGGCGGTTTTCCAAACTGTACTGAGCGGGCCTCTTACGGGTTGAGGCTGGGGGGAGTCTGAGTTGGGTCTGACGTCGAAACTGACTCTAACTTCTTTTTCTGGGCGTTCTTCGATCAGCATGTTGAGATGGGAGCGGTAGGAGCTCGCGGGGAGGAGGGCGAGGCTGGAGTGGCGCTGTATGCTGGAGGCGGATACCTGTCGTTGCTGCGAGTCCAGCGTGGCCAGGCTGAATGTCAGCTGCGGGTCTGGTGAGTCCAGCGGCGAGCCTAGCGGCGTGCCTGATATTGTGTGAGCGCGGTATCTGCAATAGGAGACAAGGTTAGGCAAAGGAATATATACTTACGCATATGTACTTATGTGTATGGAATATAAATTGTGTATTTCCCGCAGTAATACCTTTAATTGCCTATTCTTTAAAGGCCAGCAACGCAGTAGGTAATGAGGCATTCTACGTCTTCTATATCATTAGTCAATGCAGTTATAAATATCATATTAATAAGTACTTACATTTGCCGCTGCAACAAGCTCTGCCATACAGCCTTAAGGTCTATCGAGGGCGCTCGCAGGATGATGGGCCTGGAGCGGCCCGGCGTGCGCGGCGCACACGACACTAGAGGACTTTCACCGCCAGCTCTGCCCAGGATTAGTCTAAATTCCGTCGCTAAAACAATCAGAATACGCTAAATAGTTAAGCAACTTTAAATTCGCGAAAGGTAAAGCTTATTTGAGAATTATGTTATTTTGTAACTACAAACAACTTTACGATATGCAGTGAGTATTTCAGATACAACGCCTTCTATAACCTGGTACAGAGCAATGCTACGTGCTATTGTATTAATGTGAAGGAAGGGGCGAATAAACCTCCTCTAAACCAATTGTTAGATACTAGACCAGTCAAACGTCTGACTCAGGCTCTATATCGAGAAATTATGGATATTTGCTGTCTCCAATAAAAATCATGAGCACTACTCAGAACATGGTGCATTAGTAGCAGAAGCTATTATTGTGCATACATTTCAAATCAAATTCACCTACTTCACATTATAATTTAATTCACATACCTTTTTTCCTAACGTTGAACTGGGCATCTGAAACGGTTCCAAGAGCAACTGGTTCTTCCGTCACAAACAGTACCCTGTCTCTGGAGACGGTAGCGAATAACAGCAGATCAGTGAACAGAAGGGCCCAGTACGGTCTAATAGTTCTTCCTTCCACCCGGGACAGCTCCCCTCCAAATATCCACTGACGCCCCGCTGTGCTTAGTACGAAAGGCTGAAAAAGATTGGAAGTCAAAATAAAAGGGTGTTGTGCTTGAAGTGTTAGTTCTAGACAATTGATCCATAAAATTTTTAAGATAACAATTATATAGCGTGGCGTGGGAGACGGCATTGGAGTGTATTACTGTTCTTTAAGAAATCATTACACTAACTTAACCGTTTTATTAAAAAAGATCTTTCTCTTTTTGGACTCATGAACTTAAGCGTTGTTCGCAGTTCGTAATTGTCGTGAAATTGGTCAGGGTCTACCAAAGTATAAAGTATTTTAAATGAAAAAAGAGTCATATTATTTGTATCACTCAAGATCCGGTCAACTGTTTGTTTTTTAAATAGTATTTTACTAGATCAAGAGCTCATGGTGGGCTAAGTACCATATAGCTTATAGAATGTATAGATATAATAAAAAGAGGAAAGAATGTTTTCTGCCTCTACATTCGATTATTAAATAAACAAGATAGACCAATACCATTAAGGATATTTAAAGAAGTATACAAGGCATAACCTTACCTTACATCTAGTGAACACAAGTCGACTCTCCAAGTCAGCAACTGATAGCAAAGGTTTGCCGTCTCCAGCGAGACCCATCATACCTGATCCCGCTGTTACGTCTTGGTAACCGTTCTGAAAGAGGCATTTAATTAACTATTTATTAGAACCTTATTAAGGTCCTTATTAACTTTTCATAACGCCTTACGAAAAACCACACCAACCTTAGACGCAAAATAAACCATACCTGTAATTGTTCCACAATGACTTGGAGTTGTTTCTTCTCCAGTTGGTCGTAAGGCCCAGAGCCGTTGGCTGCAGCAGCTGCTCTCATCAGCCTGAGCAGTTCTCGGAACTGCTCCAAGGGTTTATGCACCAGGGACGTGATGTCAGGCCTTCGGCGGGGAATGGGTGGACTCGTGCAGAATCGCGAAAATGCGCCGCTGGGGTCTTTTGACTTTTTCACCTGGTTTGAGAATTCATTTTATAACCTGTTAATTAGTTATAGGTACTGCAAACTTGCCTGAATTCTTAGAAATATTAAACCGTTTTGTTTACTATTTTTACTGTAGGGAAATCCTCTTATGGATAACGCGTCTACCTCAGAAAGAGGCGCACAGAATGATTAAAGACTAAAATCCGTGTCAGTACACGGATGAACTGGCAGAGAGGCCACTTAAAAAAGTTCTTATTTCAGAGGGAAGATTATCAGTTCCTTGGATCAAATTGAAATACAAAATGTTTGAATGACTATTACGAAAAAGTTTATACCAGTATGATTACATAGATTATACCGTATACTCACCAAGACACAATCAGCTCTTTTCAATCCCAAACAATACTTCTTATAAAGACTAAGGAACACAGGCGTTTTCTGTAAATACACTGCGACTACTGTCGACGTTTGGATCTCGCCGTCATCCATCACCACTTGATCTAGTATGTCTTCAGATAGCCTGAATATCTGAAAGGAATCTTCTGCGTTACATCGGAGCGTTAGGTATATGAGTTATGGCGTTGGCGTATTTTTGTATTTTTTTTTTGTAAAAAATGTGTTTTATTTTTAGAATATATCAAAAACAATTATTAAAAGCGCAAGCATGTATGTCTTTTATAGCTTAGTATCTAGTTACATTTTTATTGTAAATTTCTACATTTTAGGCATATCAATAATATATTTAGGGAATAAACTTATAATCTCGTATCATATTATAAATATAAGATTTATATGTGTTGCTTAAAGTATAGATGTAAAGCATTAGGAGGAATCCTACCTCCTCAATATTCTGGAATAGCAGCTGCTGATCACTTGGGGCAATGAGGTCTGCTCGTTCCGCCAGGGGAGTCACGAATCTGACCAGGCCAAATTGTAGACAGGTGGCGTAATGCTGTTCTCTGGCTATCACTGCTAACAGTGACCTTTTTCTACCATCCGTAACTAGGCCTGGCGTCTAGAAAGTTAAGTGAAATATATCTTTATTCTAGTGAGCGTCTTCTGAAGATGACAGACTTCTGAAGATCTACTCCGAAAACAATCGACGTCGATTTTGACGTTTCGACTTTCGATACAGCTTCTGTGCTACTTCGAATAAAAATAAAAACTACTATCTATGTTTCGACAACAGTACGATGAATTATTGATGCTCGATACGATTCTTTACTAGAGTAGCTTATGTTCCTTAACTCAGTAAGCGGTCTCAAAATTTTTCGATATCGACGACGATTGGTTTCGGGCTCCCTCTCGGAGGACTCTTTAAATTGTTCTATCTGTTTTGTTCAAAGGCTGATAACAACTCTTGGATAACCAAAGAAAAAAGAAAGTGAAGAGGGCAAGAGGTGTATAGTGATTATATTTTTTTTCTTTAACGTTACCTTTGTCTGCTCGGTACTATATTTAAATGCATTTCCCAATAAATAAATAATAAATATTTAATAATAATAACCTTACCAATTGCAACACTTTATTTTTTTCTCGTTTTATAAATTTATTACAAAATGATTCAATGATTACTGTAAGAATATTTAACTTCCCAATCTGAGACAGGATTCGATTTTGAATGCACGACATTTTTATTAGAGAAAGGAATAAGTAAAGGTGTTAAAGGAGTGCTTTAAAGTGTCAGTAATAGGTTCGAGAAAGCATGGAAAAACTACACCTGCGTTGGTGACATAATAAACGATTTCAAAGTAATTAATTTTATGTAGCATATTTAGCATATGCTTCAAGATTTATGAAAATGAATTAAATTAAGTAATGCGTTTAGGAGCTAATTCTATAGATTATTTAAAAAAAACAATTCATGTTTTACACCTACTTGATTTAAGATTATACGTATTCATTTTATAATCACACAGAATGGCCTTTTAAAGTTTAAAAAAAAATTAATAATGTTTTAATTAAACGATTGAATGTGATGATCTAAAGATCTCAACTTCGATTTTAAAATCTGATCCTCAATTTCTTATCGAATTTTGTCAACAAAATGTTATTAATAGAGCACAACAAATTTGACCTCAAATTGTAATTCAAAGCTTGAAATTATTTTTCTGATATAATAATCACACATGCGACATAAACATTGTTTTTGGTATTTAAAGACATTTTTTTAGCATCAACTTTTCTTGGTAAGTTCATGCAGTCAAATTTGAAAACTTTTATTGTTCTTTAAATAATTAAAAATTATGTCAAACTACGAAAATATATATTCTAGCAGTGAAAATAATAATAACAAACAAGGAAAACAGTTTATTAAACACAAAAAATAAAACAAATAAAAAATAAAAGCAATAAATTTATTTGCACTTAAAAAGAAACATAAATTAGAAAAAAAACGAAATAGAATAACAGGAACAAAACTTCTTGGATCAAGAAAAAGAGTTACTACAAAAATAAAATCGAGTGTCGCACAATAATCGAAATACAAAAAAAAAACATCGACAATCTTCAATGCCGTTACACACAGGATCTTACAAAAAAAAAAATGAAATAAATAATAACAAAATATATTTCAACAAATAAAGATCAAATCTTAAACGTAACGATTCCCCTTCGTGTTAAATGAGATAATTCATTTCACACGTGTATTGTCATTGTTATTGACTACATTAAATAAGTCTGTACAAGCCGATGAATAAATTAATTATTAATAAAAGCAAACTTTAAGTTAATGGAATGTATTGTCTTTAATGCTAGGCTAAAAGTTTGGTTAAGAAGAACCGATTTCACACCTTAGTGAGAAAAGATGTTGTACATCGACTATTAGAAAGACATTAATAGAGCGCTATCCCTTTCGCACGATACGTTAATCGTTTAACATCTTACAAGATAGAAGGACTTCACATACTGCGGGACAGAGATAACACTTTATAAAGCATAAATAAGTCAATAAAAATCAAGCGAATAGTGAATTCGATCCTTCTTACCAGATTTAATCTAAGTTACACTACAACTACGATAATAGAATCTGTACATATTTCGTACGAATTAGAAAACCACGCGATAATTTACAATTAATTTCGATACACTAGAACTACGCTAGCACCATTTTCTAATAAACCGAAACACGCCGAAATTTTTGACTAGTTTTTATCAATAGATTACATACATGTGCTACAATTCGGACTTTAATGCCAAACAATCTACTTATACTATGTCTACGGATACTATGCGTATGACTTAAATGCGCTTCGATAGAAATAATGTCTGTCAATAGAAATATCAGTTATAATATCTTATGTTTGCGATGAAGAATGCCACTATATAAAATCGAACAAACGTTTCTCATAGAACGATAAATGACATTAAAAATAAATACTATTAAAATCCAGGGTAGTAGATGAAGAAACGGTCATTCAACTAGCATACTCTCTAAACTTCTACGACGCGACAACAAAAACCAGCAGCTCTACTCCGAACGCAAAATAAATGAAAACTTTTTTAGTTACGTTTC
>DWAJ01003240.1:0-15256 GCA_018238005.1 Eurema mandarina
TAGCCGTTTTGTTCCTAAAAAGCGCGCAAATGATGGAGCCCCTTCCGCGATATCGCACCATCCCGTGACCTTTCGCCCGCAAACCGTTCAGGATGTCCTAGAAACAAATGTTATTTATCGATTGATTCTTGATCTACTTGCATAAATTAATTTACTAGGAAGTATACGTTAATTACCTACGTCTTATAAAAGTTCTCAAGAATCGAGAATAATTATAATATGAGATACGTATAGTGTGTACCTACTAGATTACATAATATACACTAGAGTTAATTCCATGAAACAATTTTCTTTTCGAGTCGAAATAGGTCTATGCTCCGAATAGAGAAATTTTAGGTGCCATAAATTATTAACACTTGGGGACTTGCCAAGAAACAAGACGGCTGTTACATTTTAGACTGGAACCAATAATATATAAAATGTAATATTTGTTTTTAGACTACATTTTACATTTTGCTATTATTTATACTAATTAATTAGGTGTATAAGTAGTTTTTTAATGCTTGGATAATAAAGACAATACAATACAGTACAGGCGTAAGTCATTTGAAAGCAATTAACCCATTATATACTTTTTCAGAGTTATTTTGTATTGTTTAATTAAAAATTCTTATCGTACCAGTTTTTTTTAATTATAATGGTATTTTTTGTTACCAAAAACGATATTTAAAAAGGGACTAATAGATAAAAATGTTTGTTATTGAAATTACATAATAGTTACCTCTGTAAGTCCGTATTCGTATTCAGCATACATCGGGAAAATTTGGTGATGGAATCGAGCTGCATCAACAGCTTCTTTGATAGTATTTCCAAACCATAGTTTACGCATTGCAACCTAAAAGTAATTATTTTTGATGTTGTCTTACTAAAATAAACGATATTGTGATCAACACATTGGGTTTAGCTGCGTAATTACCATGAAAAAGAATATTCTTTTATAAAGTACCTATTCTGTGCTATTATTTGTAGGTAAATTTAGTCATATCCATTCAGTAGCATTTGGACGAAAGAAACCTTTTTGTATATTAAATTACCAAGGCTAGATTAAAAGGAATGATGATGATGATATGTACTTAAAAAAACTACTAACTACACTCTAACGAATAACCTTACCAAAGCAACGGCTGTCGTTATTTTCGTACCCCCAGACGCGCCTATGACCATCTTGGCGTTACCCCCGCTATCTACGATGATGCTGGGACTCATGGACGACAAGGGCCTCTTGCCCGGCTCTATGAAGTTGGCGGGCGACGGCTTGATGCCGAAGTAGTTGGTGATGCCCGGTGATGAGAAGTCGTCCATAACATTGTTCATCACTATACCGGTTCTGTTTGTTGCGAAACCTGCGCCGAAGCTGGTTCAGGAAAAATATGTTAGGAATAGTTTTGAAATGATTTTTACTATATTCCTTTTTAAACTATAGTATAGTTACTGTAGAAATATCAAAAAGAAAGTAAGTTTATTGACCGTTTTGTCTTTGAAAACTTTGGGTCGTATTTCAAACGTTGTTTGTATCTATCCATAGCTATATATCTTATAAGAAGTGCTATTGTTTTAGAAAGTGCAAGGCTAAAATAAATGATGAACTATGATTGATATTATTTAGAATAAAAGAGAGATTTTTGCAAATTATTTTTTAAAATGACATCAAATATTTTAGTGTTGCCATAACTTACTAATAGTTAATAGAGCTGGTCATAGACACTGCATCCCCATTATAGCCAATGACTGATATATGCGCGGTGCCTGAATCCGGTTGCTGGTACTGCGTCGCTCCGTAATGCGCTGTACTGTTGCTTGTCGTCGTGTCATTGATCTTCAACCGTATGTCAGTACCGTATTGTGGAGAAGTTACATTGCTGATAAGCTGGAAATAGCCGTTAATAATAACATTTATAGTAACAAGAAATAAGAATACTAAAATCGTCTCACTATTACTATATGAAGTATTTTATAAATAATAACATTACCTACACTTGTTCTAAAAATTACATAATTTAATTATCATTTAAATTGTAATGTAACTTATAACTAAAGTAAAAAATAAGACTTTGTATTTTAAATATTATGAGTAACATTTGTGTATTAAAGTATTTTATTGTGACACGTTGCTTTTTTTAATTTATTACGCATTAATTATATAATATTTTCTAGCAATTTATGTATTAAGTATTCCTTGTTATGCAGATTTTTACATTATATCCGAACAATAAATAATTCTCTTTATTTCATTATAAAATCTATGGAAAAACCGTCAGATTAATACAATAATGATAATGCTCACCTCATCCAATTTTACGAAGTCAATATCTCCTAATTTCGTTCGAGTTGCATACGCGTATTTAAACGCTTCTAATATTCTGTGGTAAGTGAGCACTGTGCTATCTGTGCCGTTCAAATTTTCCGCGGTAAAATTATATCCGCTTAATATGTTTAAAATGTTGACCAGGATCACACCGCTGCTAGGAGGTGGTGGTGTGAATAGAACGTCTCCGTGATTTAGGGGAACTGCTAAGGGCTCACTGATTTTTGGTCTGAAAATATTTTATTAAATATTAAATTTTTATTGTATTATCTATAGGATATTTCAAGTTTCAACTAGAAGTTATAGGAACAAGAATACATGTCATTTGTTTGTTCGTACCCAGTTATAAAACTAATTTTCCGGCTGAATTTAACCCCCGACGCAAAAACAATGGGGTGTTATAAATTCGACGTGTTTGTGAAAATGTGTATGTAACTGTCTGTGGCATCGTAGCTTCCAAACGGATGATCCGATTAATCAGGATTTTTTATGTTTCAAAGGTCCAGAGTGTTCTAAGCTATGTTTGGTGCAAATCGGTTCAGGTCTTCAAGGCCATCAGGTCATTTGTTAGGTGTGATAGGAATGTTATACGCTCAGTTTGCTTGCTTTCTTTGGTCGGGGCTTGATGTATTTTGTAGAATTATTAACATGGTACATCGATATAGTTACTGTATTTAGAAGTTAAATCAAAGGGAACAACTATAGGTGTAACGTTAGGTAAAGGAAGACAGAAATCGAGTCTTTTTAAACTATTTAGAGCAAATTATTAGTTTAACAGCCACCTTGTACTCGATACTATGCCGGCAAAAGTAGGTTGATATTTTTACTACGAAACTGCGCGATACAAGACAAACAATTTTTTATTCTATATCTGAAAAATAATTTATATAGTTCTAGGTTCATGCTTTAATATAGATACATAGATAATAAATTATTAAATATCAATATTAGGTAATTTAAAAATTTAAGTAAACTCCCTTAAAATTATCCGAAAACATACTTATAAGGATTCGTTGACTAGGTATTCATTGTGCTTGAAAAAATAACCACTATATAGAAATTTCGTGATTTCTGTGAAATCTCTATCCAAACCGTTTAAGCCTCACGTGATTTATTTACAATAAAAACAAATTTGTGCATGCGTTTCGCAAATCGCGACTTTTAATATCCTACAAGATAACACACAATGATATTAATTTCATATTATTTGTTTGTAATTAATATCGTATCAATGACGTTTGTTATTGATAGACTAAACATATTATATTTTTATCTATATTATAAACAATAACTCACGTTTAATCGCTTGAATTATTTCATGTTTTATTTACATGTGTGTCAACATTTTTTTAATATCAGGTAAATATGTTCTTTATACTGTTATGTTAGGCTTGTATTTCCAAACCGCTAAGCGGGTTTTGATGAAACCAAATGGTATAGATATTTTGTAGTACTTGGGAAAGGACAGAGGAACTACTTTACTGCGCCATAAAAAGTGCGGAAATAAACGTTGAAAGTTTGTATGATAGGTCGTTTTTAAAATCATGAAACTTTTCTTTAATAGGAAATAATTACACTATACATTACGAAATAATTTTAAATCAGGTTATTAACCCCACTTATAACGTAAGGTTAGCTGTACTGATTTTAATGAGATTACTGTTAAAAGTATTCAAAAGCGAGCATGGGTTCTGCGGGTTCACACGTGACAATTATGTGTAACTATGTACCTATCTAATGTTAGAAATCTTGAATTTTGATTATTAGTAATTAATATTGGCAATTTATTAAGTTCCAAAAAAGTGTCAATTGTTCAATATAGCCACATTTATATTATTGTACACTGCGCAATTAAAAATACCAACTCGTTTTAAAACCCAAGGTATAACATTACAAGTAAGGTGACACAGTTTTTATACCTACATATTTGCTTCAATAGCTGCAATTTACTATTCTAGAAACTTCGAAACAATAAAACAGTAGGTATGAAAGATGATGAAATGCTCCATTTACTTTTCATCAACATTTATCGACATATAACATTGATGACTCATTATGTTTTTATTTTACTCGGCTTGATTATTCAGCTGTAAATTGTTGGAATTTTATGATTAATATTTTACACAATTTTCCAGAAAATTACACTTTTAAGAATTTCACTACATATTTAGTACATACATTACGAATTGTAAACAATTATCTATACTAATATATATAAAGAAGTAAAGTTTGTGTGTTTGTTAAATTGTAAGGCGTAATCTCGGGATCTACTAAACCGATTTTAAAGTCACCATTAGAAAGCCACATTATTGCCGAGTGTCATAGGCTATATAAAAAAGGATTGTTCACATTATGCCCAACGAAGTGGGTACGGGTCCGCTAGTGTTGTTCTTTTCCTGATTATATAAGGATCTTTGAAAATCCTTTCGTATATGGGTAATAATATGATCATCGTGATACGATATTTCCTATGACTTTACAGGCAATACTTGGATTTTTAAAACTTAAAATTATCTCTATGTCTGTACTAATATAAATTACAAAATTATGCTAAATTGAGGCTGAGGATATATGGTTGTTTGATATTATTTCATGAAAATTTACTAAATATATTTGGCTGAAATTTGATTCTATATAAAAACTTAAGACACATTATCCCTGTATTGCCTCGGAACAAAAAACTGCACAGGAAAAACCGGGCAGCACGGCTTGTCTTTGCATTCAATCTGACTTCGGTATGTATTCTGTCAAGGCGAACTAATTTTCAAGTGAAACCATAAAAGCAAACGTTTTATCGCAAAAGTACGTTAACTAGCATACCATACCTAAACAAAACGTTAAAGAAAGTCGTAAGAGAAATTTTATGAAATATTTATAATTATTATTTCATTTTTTTTTGTATTAAAAGAGTTGTGCTAAAAATGTTCCCTAGTACTCTCTAGGCTCGAGAGATCATTACGCTTTTTCACCGTATTCCGTGTTGAAAAAGTATTAAGCAAAGACATTGTATAACTATGATTATCAATTTTTTTCACTATTACCTTCTGATTATTATGTCATACAAGTATTGAGAATGAAATATTCTTGTAAAGATAGTTTTAGAACGTATGCAATGTATTTCCTTAAATAGCAAGACCACCGGAGCGATTTATATATGCTTCATGAAGGTTGGAAGTAGGGAGCTTGAAATCTATACTGATACATATTAGTTTTTTGATATCAGAAGTCTGTTTGTAGTCTTATATTATAGACTTAATATTAATATATAAAAGCCAGTTTGTTTGAAAGAGCGAAACTACGAATGGAATTTACTTATTGTTTGTATGACAGTTAAATTTTTAAGAAGTTATATAGGCTCGTCATTGTACAACACCTTAAAAATTAAAATGTCAAATCTAAACATCGTTATTTTTTCTAGGTTATATACCTATTGTTAAGTGATATAAAGAATTTTACATATAACATAAATATCTACAGTTTTAAAACGAAAGATAACCAATCTTATATTATTTCTGGTTTGTAATAATAGCGATGATAACTAGTCTTACTCATAAAGTTTTTCTTAATGCTGGTTATCTACTAGAACCTATTGAGCAAAATGTGATGACACACTTAAGCCCCCAATGAGTAATATAATAAAATTATATAACCAACAACAAAACAACATAACTTACTTTTATAGCCGAATAAATAAACCTAAACAGCCATTTCGTCTTGTTTAATATTCTAGCAGAAATAATGGAGTTCGACTATTGTTCGTCATATTATTCTTGTAGATATTATTTTAATACAAATGTTAAAGTCATAAAAAAATAAAACTAGGATTAGGTTTTTACAATGAAGGATTTGAAAACGTCGTTTTGTTAGAAATAATAATTAGGAGTCATGTGTCCTTTTGAAAGACGATCGATCAATTGAAACGTTGACTGACAGGCCCGAAGGCTCCAATTTCGTTGTTCGATGTTGAGTTTCGACAAGTATAATTTAATCTTAGTCGATTTATAATATAATCTATTTCGAACAAATATCATAAGCACGATTAAAAACCGACGCATTTGCGGTAACGGTCTTACCAAAATATGGATTTATGAAGTAGGTATAGATATTTTTAACCAATAAACATATTATCACAAGTCTGAAATTCAGTGTTTTCTTAGATTGTAAGTGGCGCTACTAACTTGACTTTGTCTTAATTCAAAAATCACTTACACAAAGTTTAACACTTAAATATTTAATTGGTTGGCCATGTATTTTGAAAATGACTAATGCGGTCATTTCTAGTACCTACTGTTGTCACAACACTTATTTCTAGTATGTATTTACACATAAAGATAAATTACATATAATCTCTTACTGGTAATTTTGTAGATCTTCAGCTGTGATAATACTGCCGACTTCTTTCAGGTCTTCAAGGAAGTCTACAGCCAGACTTCCGTTATAGAGTTCATCTCCGCCCTTTTCGGCAATAATTTGTAGCGTGTTACAGAACGCAGCACTGGGCTTCACTGTGCTTCCAGGCCTGTGGAACTGCTTATCTTTGTTCACGTACGTTTTGCTGAAAGTTAAAATATTATTATTAAATTTTATATACTGCATTAAAAAGATTCTATTCAATAAAGGATCAATAGAAATTTTCACTTTTTCTTAATAAGCAGATTTAATTTTGTTAAGATATACCTACTGTGCCGATTTATATATTTTTATTTAGATTATCCTAATTTGAGGCCATTGCCTAAGTCCTATTAAATTAAAGGTACCTATATCAACATTTTGACAATACAGAATTCTATAAAATTATCACATGTATTCGTTATAAATTGTTTGTCTTTTTTGTGTGTTATTGTATTTACGTGACGACTATTTCCATTCCGGTTTGCTGATCAAGGATCGGCTGACCAAATGCGAAATTCGTCAAGGTTTTCCGCCACTGAGCTCTTTGTGCGTAAATAAAACCTGTTTACAGGACTACACATTGTTTTTATAGATTGAATAGTTAAGTATATTTTCGTCGCCTTTCTTTTTTTAATTAAAAATTACATAAATCATTAATAACCAATAAGTGCTGATTAATAAAATATCCATACAACGTGTATGAGTTTAATATTCTGTTACCGTAAATATTGAGAGTTTATTGAACGTAAGCGGATGGAGATTGAACTCTAATCTACTGCTTTTTATCTATTGAGTCTTAAAGTAATTGTAGCTACGGGCTTATTAAGAATTTTTTACCGGCACCGTCCATGTTATTTTTTTGTATGTGTATATTACATTTTAAACTGTTACTAAGCATGTACACTGTCTTAGCTAATTTCGGTCTCATGAAAAACAAAGAAGGTTTTTACTATATACCTACCTCAAATGTCGATCTTGCTTTATATAAGGCGCAATTTCTAAGCCATCAAACAATGGTTTGGATATTGTGTAACCATATTTGCAGAACTCTAAGGTGGGTTTAACGAGGGTATCCCAGGGTAATTTTCCCCAGCGTTTGTGAGCTGCCCACATCCCTCGCAGCTCCCCAGGTACGCCCATCGATAACGGCCCTGAAATTAATTTTCCTTGTATTACTGTGGCTTTATTTACATAAGTAGAGAAACATAACTTCAGAAAGTCTAAAATAGATGTTGGTTTATTTTGTAGGTATCTTAAAATTTGATCAAGATCAAGATCAAGAACACGTGTACATATTTTAAGTCTAAAAATGAATATTCGATAAAAAATGTTTTACTACCTAGATCGACATGCAAGGAATGTTATTTACATTTCTTGTACGAATTTTAATAAAGGTGTTTTTAAAGACGTAATGATGATCCAAAAATTCCCTTGGCCATGTCCGCTAGTATACTAACGTTAATGTCAATATTTAGAAAGGTTCTTTAGTGAACATAAGTATTTGTTTTAATTGAATATCTCCCACATGACATGAGACAAAGAGGAGAAACGCACTCGTAAGCAGTTAGGTAAGAGCTATTGCCGATTGCCAAACCAGATCAAAGAGAAAGTTTTGGAGAAATTTGCGCAAGTATGGGTACTGTAAATCTTTTGATTTTTTTTTCAACAAAGATCCCTAGGTAACATACAAAATTATAAGTACATTAATAAAAATTATAATAACAACTTTGCTGGTTAAGAAATATTATAGTTAAACAAGGTCAGCTCTTAAATTGATGATTTGATTGTCATTTGAAACACTGCCAGACTGCTTATAATATACGAGTATGTAATTCTAACTAAATGTATATCTAGCTTTGTACGTATATATTACAAACACTTTTTTTACAAATAAACATTTTTGAATTATTATCAATTAAAAATCGCATCAAAATCCGATAAGAAGTTTCAAAGGTACAGTGATACAGGCATACAGCCTAAAACGACTCGTTTTATATGTTTATATGTATGATAAACATTTATTATGCAATCATATACTTGTTTTAAGATTTAGTATTTCCTGATTCTAAGAGACAGTATTTTTGCTTGTAATTTGTTCTACAACCTAGTTAGTTATCTTTGTTTATAAGCAATTTTATTTTTAATAGTTATTGCATGTTTCAAAAAGGTAGTTTTAATTATAAATGACTGTTCAGAACACGAGTAGCCTGAATCAGGGTCATCGACCCGGCATTAACCAGAAGAGTATTGTTTCGTATGTATGTATTACTATTGTTTCCAAGTTGACGAAGCGATTATTATTTAAACAATTGATATTAATAACAATAAACGTAAAATTATTATGATAACCTGATTAGATTAATATTGTGTTCATTGTACGGTGTGTTTCAGGCTTTACAAATATTAATAATGCCCCGATTTTGAGATAAGAAATTGTTTGTCTAAACAAAACAATTATTTACGTAATAACAAAATTCGGCTTGTAACGATTGTTGAATTCTAATCAACAATCATATTCATGATTAATGAATGTGTTAGTTGAAAATAAGTCTTATTTGCCTAAATAGAGGAATTAAATCTTGCTGAATTAACTATTCTATATAAGACATTTTTTTTGGGGAATTAACTTAAAATTGATCGATATTTTAGTACGCATTCCCGTCTCTAGCGTATATAAAATTATGTCTATAGAGCCCTCTTGGATCTCGTATACGTAAAGTATAAAATACGTAAAGGACTTTATTCAAAGTAAACGCGGAGATTAAATATTGTGTAGTTTAGATATCGAATTTAAACTGTCTCCTTCTAAATGTACTCGTATGTACCTAACCTTACCTTTAGTGGCTTTCTCGTAATTGCCATGGAACATGTCTCGCGTGGCTGCTGAGGGCGCGGTTTCTCTGGCTACCACGGTATAAGCCTTCTCCTCTTCCTTGATGTAGACTGTCATGAAGAAACCACCTCCAAGACCCATGCTCTGCTGGTTGTGGAGACCGTTGCAGAACATCGCTGCAATTGTGGCGTCCACTGCTGAGCCATTGATTGACAGTATATGCCTGTTAAAATGTAAAGTATATTTGTTTTTAGCAAGGCTTAGTTATTTTAGAATCTGAATTTTGCCAGGTTTTAAAGATTTGTATAGGAGATACTATTTGAAATCATTATCAGCGTCACGTAGTCACATAATTGTGACATTAAGATATGTTACTACAATCATTATATTGATTTTAATGTAAGGTATATATGTATATATGGTTCTCAAATTAAGTAAATTAAAAAAAAAATTGGTATAAGGTAATCTGTATTTACCTACATTACCTCCATTTCGTTCTCCTTTAAATATTTTTATGAAGCATTGTACTTTTAAAATAAAAAAAAACTAACATCAGTGTCAACATAACAACGATAATGCGTAACCACTTATTTAGTTTAAATACATAAATATGATTTAATTTTATCAGTAAGATAAAATATTTGAGGCGGATTATTTTGTTTATTTTGGGTTAATGATAGTTGAGATATTATCGACAAATAAAGACTGCAAGATACATAAATAACACATGATTGTGAAAAATCAGTAGTAGGTATTTCCAATATCTAAATAAAATCATAATTGCGAGTTAAATATTTTTCATAAATGCTTCATGTGTGTTAATTACACTAAAACTTGATTTAATACTTACTAAAATTCATTCCATACATTTACATACTTAAATTTAGTAAAGCGAAGTCTTAAGTTAAAGATTATGATTTAAAAAAAGCCTATATACGGTCGAATTGAGAAACCTCCACCTTTATTAAAGTCGGTTAATTAAAATTACATTTGGCTATTAAATGTATTTTATTATAACAATTATATTTTTTGTATAATTATATTAAAACTATAAATTTGTTTATTGTGCGAGTTTATTATTATATCTTTGGACAAATAATGAAATAAAACCGGTTTCATTAGCGTGGGTGAAACTGCTATCCTGGGTGAAACTGTTCGCCAGCAGTTAATAAATAAATACTGGGGTCAGCCACAGTACATTGTCAATGTTGCCAAAATTTCACGTAACGATCAGTGTGTTCATTATACAACACACTTGTGTGACTAAAAATAACTCGCTCGCTGATTAGTTATTAAAATATATAATAATAAATACAAGTTTAACTTCAACCTACCTATAGATTAACTTCAACGAAATCCATTCAGTAAATTTTTCGAATATCCATATTATATCCTCACAACATTTGCCATTAATCCATACTAATATTATAAATGCAAAAGTAACTCTGTCTGTCTGTCTGTCTTTCCATCACGCTAAAACTACTGAACCGATTACAACGAAATTTGGTACACGGATAGTCTAGAGCCTGAGATAAAACATAGTCTAGAGCCTGGGGAAGGTCATAGGCTACTTTTTTTTAAATCAACCCCCAAAAGGTTGCGCGGGGGGGTTGAAAGTTTTTAATGTAGGTATGTATCCTAAAATAATTGAAATGCAATAATATGAATTATTCTTAAGCAAACGTGTTGTCGAAACAATTTCATATACACCTTACGCATAAATTACCTCGTGGGTGTTTTAATAGGTTGAAAATAATTAATCTCGTTATAGTCTCTTTAGGTCTAGTTGCAGGTAAATACTTAGGTAATAGTAAGGATTCCGAGACATGTGCTATTTGGCTTATATGTTCACGTGATTAAGAACGTGTCGTGGGCTTGAGACTTCACATTGGAAGGAGAAAAACTAATAGTAGATATAACATAATATGAATCAGTAAGGCTTTGCCCCTAATGCCCCATTCTAGCGATTTTATCTATACTAATAATAATAATCATTTATTTTTCTCTTCACAAAGGTAACATAATTATTACGCACACATTAACAAATATCACTATCAAATTACACACTAATATTATAAAGAAGTAAAGTTTGTGTGTTTGATAAATTGTAAGGGGTAATCTCGGGACCGATTTTAAAAATTCTTTCACCAATAGAAAGCCACATTATTGCTGAGTGTCATAGGCTTTATAAAAAACCGAAAACGATAATTAACATTATGCCCAACGAAGTGGGCCCGACTCAACATCGAAGCAATTTAATTTTTCTCTGTTCCAATTACTACTTCATGAGGTACGCTGTTTACTTCAAAATGTTTCTATATATAATATCATTGCTATATAGATACGTGTATTTATAACAAATTAATTGGCAATACGAATTTGTTTTTACAATAATTAAATTTTAAAAACTTGGAAAGAATAACTTAACTCGTAAGACTAAACTCAAATAAAATAAATTTTGCTCAATATAGGTACCTACTAGCATCATTTAGGTATAAACAACGACATTAGCAGACAAATCCACGGCGCACCGCTAGTACCTATCTTCTAATTAAAATACACAAGGCCTTGGCCCAGAAGGGATCAATTGTCACATTGTGCATCAAATTATACAGGTACTTTTTCTTAAGTAAATATTATTTATACATATTTACTTTGCCAATTTCTTGGAAAAAGTTTCTCGATAGTAAGTCCAATTAGATAGTTCTCTACTTTGTGTACTATTTTAAAGCATTTAATAATAGGTACATATTAAGAGAAATAACTATAAAGTGCAGTCGTCTAATATTGGTAGTAATAGGAAATGACTAAACTAATAAATATGATCGATATAAATGACTGATTCATTTAAGACAGAAAATATCGATACAGAGAAGCGAGGTCACGTAGTCGCTCGTCGTCGGAACATTTCAAGGTTGTTTTTGTATGTAAACATAAAACAGCGACTGCGTAGGTACTAGGTAGAACAACTCGCCCGACCTCGCCTCCCGCGCGATAAGTCACGTTCAACAAGGTACAATAATACAACAAAGTTATGTTTATTATATTTTATTAGACTTACATTACAGTAGCTTTAGTATCATCGAAATAAAATAACGTAATACATCTACCTAGAAATTAATAACACAGCAATGTTGAGCTTTACAACAAGCCCAGTGGGTTGAGATCAGTCGCTGGAACGATGTTGTGTTCATTGTAGGATGAAACCCAAGCACGAAGCTAGGTTCTAGATTCAGCTCCGCCATCTTACAGTTGCATTATAATGTGCAAAATATGTGTCCTGAGAGAGCGATTTTCGCCAGGAGTGTTCCACTGATCTCGGTGACGAGCTCCCCGACAGATTATCGGGATTTCGCCATAACGTCCTCCTTCCGCTTGGCTTTAAATCAGTGTTCCTTTTCCTCGCCATAGTCGTTTTATTTAATTGAGATCCATCTAGTGCTTATTGGCAGCTTTCTTATTATTTTCTGTATTAATCAACTTCGTAACGATCTTTCTCGAATGGCCGGACGGGTCGAAGTGGTTAGTGTGCTCACTCACCTCCTTCTTTGTCCTTTGTTTGCCGCTGTGTCCCGAGAAAATGTGCTTGTCGTGGTCGAAGTTGTAGTAGTCGTACTCATCAAAGAAAGCCTCAGACATATTTAATATTTTTTCAACAAGAAAACTCACACGTAATTTACTGCGCTGACAACGTCACGTTAGATTTTGCTTCAACAAAATGTCGCTCTGCAAAGCCGGCGTGCTGGTTTTATAGCCGGGGCGAGACACGTCACTGACCGCATGCGCGTCGATAAGTCTCGAAACGTGATTGGTTGGAGAAACCACGCCGGTGCAACACAAGTAAAAATAAATAGACCTATGCATGTGTTTGTGAGCCGATAATGATACCATACCGTTATTGACTTTTCGCTCGGATGTTACGTAACTTATTATTTATTAAATACTTCTGCAGGATTGCTTCTTAAAACATATCGTTGAATAAGACATAAAATGTACTAAAGTTAAGAAATAACACAACTAATAATGTATTTATAAACATACAAATAAAGCAAAGATATAATTTAAAAAAATTATAAGCAGCTGACTAATTAAATAAGCAGATTTTAAAATTTTGATAACTGTTCTTTACAATTTTAACTTTAAAGATATTAATAAGTTTTTATGGCTTTTATATGAACCTGTATGCCCAAATTCCAAAAGATAAAGGAAAGTTCTAGTGCATGGTAACATTATATGAGTCACGTAAAATGTAAACATTTGGGTTTGTTTTTATTTACAAAATATTGTATAACGAAGAATGTATGGCTTATCAAACGATATATGTATATATTTTAAATTGTATGCTACCGTCGTTTACTTTTTATTTAATTAAAATATACAGCTTATAATTTGAAAATTTAAAAAGATAAAATAGCGCAATCTGTTGTCGAGTAGCGACATTAAAAACATATTTTAAAAATCCTTGAAGTCGACTCACGTTCGTTCGAATACAAAAAATAACTATTGAGTACATAATATAATTGCCAATACTTTTTTAAGGCGTATTTTTATCTATTCTCACCTGCCGATATCCGAACAATGAGGGGCGTCTGTACACACGGCGGCTCGCTTGAAAGTGTGCAACCATGATGCCGAAGGTGGCAGCGGGTATACGGGATCTGGTGGTTCAACTATCTTCTTATTCTTGTAATCAGCCCGGCCAATAAAGTAGCCGCTTAACGCTGATATTAGGACAACCGTCAGCAATCCAGCGATTATCAATTTCGTCTTCAATTTTGTTGGCCTGCGAATAAAGTTATTTTAATGCCCTCTATGTTTTAATATGGTAAAGTAAAGACAAATAATTTCTTAAGGGATGTAATGAGTAAACATTGTGTACTTAATATGAGTAAAGAAATGTTAACTTATTATAAAATAATAAATAATTTCGGTGCGGTTGTGGATGTTCGTATATATTTATGTAATTGGTTATTTTTGTGTTTCAAAACTTCGATAATAGTTAGTTTATATGTTTATGAATGTTTTTATTTTAATACTTTTAGACGAGTTTAGAGATAAATAGAAAATCCTTAGCGTTCACTTAGAACTAGTTTCTAGTACCTGTTTTTGTGTGTATTTGCGAATGTTTACAATTCCTTATCATCATTTTTTTAAGCCTACGGGCATAACATTATTCTAGCACAGCTACTTACTTAGACGGATAATCGTGGTCATAGCTAAAGTTCCCTTGCAATATTGCGAACCTATTAATAGGTGACACCAATCGAATTGTGTCAATGGGTACATCATCAACATGAGTGCTAATGAAATGCCGTCTATGCAGTCCGTTGCGAAACGAATGTTCCATGGTGATATTATGTACCACTTTAGTCTGTTTACGAATGAATATTGCACATAGCAGCCCACACCTTTTGCCCTCTATTACAAAATCGACATAGTAACGAACTAAGAGCAACAATCCGGTTTATTTTATTGGTTATAAGCTGACGGAGACTGGAGAACTGTCAAAATACGTAAATGCATGCTACATTGCAGTGAACTTGCCCGCATTTCAAGATCGATAGTAGAAACAGCTGTTCATGCCAGTTAAAAATAGTTTATCTAATGTCGAGATAGATGGCGAAGTTATAAATAATTAGATATAAAGATGACTGCGTTTCTATTGCTTTTTATTATCTGTTTTGTTAGTTATGCACATAAACATGACTCCTACAAAAGTGTTTTAT
>DWAJ01003241.1:0-15256 GCA_018238005.1 Eurema mandarina
ATTTGAACGGTTACATGAAACACGGTAAATGGAGGGGAGTGAAAGAGACCGATGTATACGTTATGTAGCTTTCTACGCCAAAATCGGTGTGTGTTTTAATTTAAATCGATGAACATTGTAGTTTTAGGTCCTTTTTTGATATAAAGTCAAAATCACGATTTTTTTGATTAGGTCACTTTAATTCTAAAGGTGCGATATTATGATTTTTAGCCTTTTTTAAGGCCTGTGTATACGTTTAGAACGAATAAAAAAAATTGATGTTTAAATCATTCTTATTGTTTGTGACTTCAATTATTTTTATACAGGGGTAAAACCGCGAATTACCACTAAATTACTGATTTACGTTCCAAGACAGTATTATATCAATACTAGCCGTTTCCCGCGGTTTTACCGGCGTAGTTCCCGTTCCCGGGGCAATACCGGGATGTAATCTATCCTATCTTTTAAGTTGGATAAAACTGCACTTGGAGTGCGAATTTCATTATAATCGGTTAAGTGGTTTAGGAGTCCATTGAGGACAAACATTGTGACACTGGATTTATATATATTAAGATAATTATTACATAGTATAAGACATAGTCAATTTCTTCTGTCTGTCCCTGTGTAGGCTTAAATCTTTTTAAACTATGCAACCGATTTTCATGCACTTTTTTATCAGATAAAGTGATTCAATAGGAATGTTTATATGTATAATACATGCTTAATCCGGGTAAAACCACTCAGCACGGCTAGTGTAATACAAATTATTATTAATATGAACATACATAGATAATTATATATGAACCAGTGAAGTTGTTTGTCAATGCCCACTCCAATAGCATATAAGCATGCAACAATCAACTACTGTCAACATTATTGTATAATTGAGCTTTTGCGAGCCCGTGCATTATTAAGAACTTGCTTATTTGCATACTTTGAAGTATTTTCCTTCAAACGAATATAACAATACGAATATATTAGTAAAGAATAATATATTAGTAAACAGGTAATGTTTGTGTGTTTGTTTAATTGTAAGGGGTTATCTCGGGAACCACTGAACTAATTTTAAAAATTCTTTCACTAAGAGAAAGCTACATTGTTGAATGTCATAGGTTATATAAAAAAAGATTGTGCCCAACTAAGTGGGCACGGATCCGCTAGTATTTTTTTATATATAAATTTGTGTGCATGTCGTGGACGCCTATAAGTGTGACTGCATTCTATTCCATTGTATAAATATATATATTATTATTGTAATTGTTGAACGAATGTACGCCATGTTGGCGTTCCTAAAATAAATAAATAAATAAATAAACACTAAATATTGTTTTAATAACTATCGTGACGAGAGGACAATATAATCATACTATTAGAAATTTTCAAACTAGGGAACACTAATTCAACCAATACGGGAATTTTTCCAATAGCCTATTTCTGCTAGGCAACCATAAATATAGTAATTAAACGAATATAAGACTTAATTATCTCAATTAAATTAACTAATTCAAGTAAGAAGCATGTATTGAAATTTATTCATGATCTATAAAAATATTTAAGCTTTTTACGTACAAGAACATACCATAAAGAGCCTTTGAAGGCGAAACCTATTAATTCTCTTTTACGACTAATTAAAATTTTAACGAAACGCAACATTTTAATTCAAATAAGTTTAGTTTAGTTATAAAGTAGTTTTCGCAATCAATTGATTTTAATATTTTTAAGAAGTTTCTTTATACTTTAGACTTAGTAGGTATTTATAGTACCTGTGATGAATTAGCATTATTAAAAAGTATTTTTTTCAGTCTTTATGTGGTAGTTATGTGGATTAACTTAACATATAATATAACAATAATCACGGTTATATATGTGCGTACCTACAAACAGTAATGATCAAAAACATAAATGTCAAATGAGAGCCAAGTTCAATACTATGATAAATGCCTTTGTTGTCAACCAAAACAGACCTCAGGCTACAATACATTATCTTATGTTATAGGTAAGAAGATATGATATGTTATACTGTAACTTATAAAAACAGGACTGACCATTGAACTTGGCATTTATTTAGATCTCACTTTTTTATCGTTGAAGTCAACAATCAAGCCATTTATCATAATATTGAACTTGGCTCTCATTTCACATTTATGTTTGTGATTGGTTTTATTTTTCTCGAAGAAAATTGGAGGCGGTGCTCATACCGACTCGAATAGACGGACTCAACAAGACACGTATACTACAAGTTTAAGATCCCAACGAACCCAAACGTACAACATTATAATATATTTAAATAACGATAGTTATTCCTATTGACTCTAGGGTAGGATAACATATTTTAAAGCATGAACACTCTTAAAACGATACGAGAAAAACAATAAGGAGAATTTAGATTCGACGATCTGTGACGTTGTTTTTATTTCATTGTTATATTATTCCTATTAAATTTATTTTATAGACAACAAAGTAAAAATATACAAAGATATAATTCAAATATTATTGATTTATATTACTCTACTTCCGATATTCATTCATATAAATTATGCTCGTTTTACACGTACGACTCTATCGCTAAAAATATTTTTTCTGTTGGAAAATCATATAGAAAATGACAATGTTTGACGAATAAAGTACAGTGTGTAATGGGCTTAAAAGCTTGTGTATACCTGGCCGACTAGCTGACGTCAAAAGCTATTTCATAAGCGTTTTAATATGCATCTGTCCTAACGGTCGCCCCAAATACAATCATGCATTTACCTTACTTGTACGCATTCTAACTCCTGTGTTGCCACGTCCAATTTATCTTACCTTTACGAATTAATTATATTACAGTTATTATTTAATTCTTATTATGATAGGTAGATTTTTTACAATAAAGATATAAATAATCAATAATCTTCGAGTAATACTTCGAGTCATTTTAGAATATAAATTACAGTATCTTAAGATCTATGAAATATCATATTATATTATTATACAAGATTATTATCACACAAGAACGAAAATGGAAACTACTTCCATTTTTAAAAGATGTTATCATTGGAATCTAGAGTGAACCGCTGCTTTGCAAAACGGCCCTGTTTTGTAAAACGGCTAGCCGTAATGTACAGCGGATTATACAATCCGCCTGCGACATATATATGGGCATCAAAAAACATTAAAAGCGCCATTCAGAAATCCGCCCGCTACATTGAAATACATAGTTGCAAAAAGAAATTAACGATTGCAATTCGCATAAAAAGCCCAAGCTATAAATCATAGTTTCTAATAAATCACTAGTTTATTAAGAATTTATGTAACAGTATTAATATTTGAAAATACATAGCTACAAATTTCTCATAATTGGCTCGCTATTGGCGCCGAGATAAATTGATAATTAATAGTAGTTTCATATACTCGTTTAAGTTAAAGAAAAACATATTGATAACGTGTTCTGTTGAATCTGTTATCAAATGCTTATTTTGGACTAGTTTTTGCTGCAAGGCTGTCAGTAGAGTAACCATGTTGTTAGATTTAAAGTGTATATTTTAATCATTATTTTTTTTATCGAGAAATATAAATTTTGTTTGTGGTAAAACGCGCTCACCTTTTGGCCGAGAATGCGTCGTTGGCCTTTAAAAATGGAGGAATTAACAAAGGACTTTTAAAAAGGAAAAACTAACGAGACACCTTTAAAGTACGGCTAAAAACTTTTGAAAAGTATAGGCAAACGTCTATAGAATTAATAGTAAAGGATTAATGGGAAAAAAGGGAGAAAATATATATTTCACCTTGACAGCTGGCAGTCAATCACAGTGCGTTTTTGCCACGCACGACCATCCTGTGGAATCAGCTTCCTCATGCAGCGTTCCCGAACACGTACGACATAGAAACCTTCAAAAGAAGAGCGTACCTTTCCTTAAAAGGCCGGTAACACACTCGTGACACCGCGAGTGCTCATGGGCGGGGCTGATCACTTTCCATCAGGTGACGCGTCAGTTCGTTTGCCCCCCTCTTGTATATAAAACAATATAGGCAAGGAAGAATAAGAAACAATAGTTGCTATCAAAACCTATTATAGTTTTAACATTATAGACCTAAGTCAGTAATTTAAACGTGATAACTACACAATCAGACATGAACTTAGGTCGTGTAAATTTAAATCAGATAGATAGTCATCATTGCGTAATTAGGAGATATATATTGTAGATAGAGTTTTTAAAATCTTCATTTCTATTAGGTGTTTTTTTTGTAATGGATCATGGTCACCGTCACGTATAACCGTAAAAGAAATCTAATTCCAATATCTGGAACATTTATTCCATATTTTACGAAATGTTTTTCAGTTCAGGTTCAATGTTCGTTTTCGAAATGACCGCATGTTCTGGAAATGTATGATAAAAGTGTTCTATTTCGTAAAACGTTGTTTTCTTTCAGTAACTAACTGTATTTTTATTTTTGTTTCATTTTCGTTTGGTATAAAAATATATGTTACATTTCAAAGACATAGACTTTAGAGATAAATAGACGGCCCAAACATAAATACAGTAGCTTAAGCATATAAAAATTAAATAAAAGTATATCATACGTAAAAATAAAAGATTTATTCCTACTTCTTTGTTTTATTTTCTCAAAACGCCCCGCCATTCTAACAAAATGGCAAACAGAACTTTCTTCTTAAAAAAAACAATCAAAATATATTTACAATTCTGCTTAGCTTGGAACTAGATGACGCTGTGTATAAATGTCCTGAAAATATTTCTTATTTATTATTATTTATAATTAGCCAGCAAAATAAACAATCGAATTAATAAACATCTTAAAAGATGATTTCCAAGCGATCAATTATTACCTACGTTATTATCGGAAACCAATTAATACAAAATAAATATCACATAAAAACTCGCAACATAGTATGTTAAATCGATTTGGATAATAAATATTTTTTAAACAAAACAGGGCATTTTCAAACATATGTACTAGCAATCACAATCACTACTTATTTGTATTCCATTGTCAACTTGACATTTCGTGTCATTTTCGACCTTTTGACATAAACTTTGTCAATAATAAAATTGACATTCTGTTAATAACAACACGAGGCGATAATGATGCATTTAAAATCGTTTAAGATCGTTGTGCGTTTATCTGTAACTAATTAATGGATTACAGACGAAGAATTGAGGTTTGTCCGTGTGTATGCGATTTTTTATAGCTTTGATTAATAATAATCATACATTTATATGTAGATTGATTTAATTTATGGTTTTAATGTATAAATATGTTGATCTTTTCTCTATATTTTACATCATTTTTATTTAAACACAGAACTGTCCAGTAGTTTATGGAACGTGCAGGAACTATTGCAGCAACTATTGCATTAAGCAGCACTACTGCGACAGAAGATACACTATGGGGACAATAAAAAAACTTATCAGACCTGTCATCGTGCTGTAATCATGCCATGTGAATACTGATTTTTGGAAAGTAATACAATTTTACGCCATTTGATTTACTGTGTTTTTTTGATGTGTTGGTACATCCAGAAATGCAACAATACATTATGATTATCTATATAATATGTATTTTCTCTAATAAAATTATGTTTATTTTCTCGTATTGTAAATGTCAAATATGTATAGTGAGCGTCATTTATGTTTAGCGCTGGACGAGAATAGCTGCGCATCGGTAGAATCGCGCTCGTAATTGACGTATTGGTGCGAGAACAAATCAACGCTCGCGCACCCGACGATCACGCGCCCCGCGCGCCGCCCTGTTACCTCGATACCTTATTTTTGACTTCTGCGCAGCTTTCGTTCAGCGCTAAAGATTCGTGACGCGACCTATACCATAAGCGTGTCACTGCAACTTCCCTCATTGTCATTACTGATAGGACGTTACAGGTAGAATTTGTATGTATAGCATCTAGAAAAAATATCATAAGCGAGATTCAGAATTTCGGACATTGACAGCGACGTTTTAACGCACATAGAACACGTAACGCTTGTCATATTTCTTAAAACTTCAAAAATCAGATGGCATTACAAAAACGCCTAATATTATTTGTATTCAAAAATCAGATATGATAAATTATTTCACGGCTGTCTTTAAAGGTCGAAACATTCATTTATACTTCCAAATATTAAATTTATTATTGATGTAAGCAAATTCAGTCGACATAAATCGAATTCGTCTGATCAAACCGGGTGTTACTTCAAGTTGGGAAATAAGTATGAACGATGGTACATTATAAAAAAACATAACTGGAATGTTGGCTAGATATTTTTGAAAAAAAAAATTATATACAATTTGATAACTGCTTGGTGATGTTTTGTTATCTGTTTTGATGTTTGGGATCCGATCTTCATATTGAAAAAACATAATAAAAAAATAATTTTTAACCAATATTTACCTTGTACTTTTAAGTCGTTTACTCCTTATAATTAAAACATAAGTATATTTAAGTAAAACACAGCTTAATCAGTACATAAAATAAACGTGATTAATATTACATATATTTGCAAGAAAAACCACATTAAAAACTAGTTATGAAAAATAATAATGTAGATATCAATAACAAAATGCAGTTCAATGACTGAATTCTGCCCCCGATGACGGCGCGGGTGGGTGCTATCGACACTCTTACTGACCTATTGTGAGATTATAGTAATCATTAAGTGATCTTGGAGACCAATGGGAGGATGCTAATTTTAATTCAAGTTTGAAGCGATGATAGTCTGTGAATAAATATAGTCAGGTCTACAATATAATGAGAATAAAGGGTGTTTTAATAGCTTTTGTTTGTACTGACAGACATCTTATTCATAACTTTAAATAAAATAAAAATTATTTAGCCAAATGTTGATACATGTAATACACGTCGCGACCGCGTTTTAAAGAGTATATTTTAGTGTTTTGCATAAACAATATTTAGTACACACTTATATTTTGCTTGACCAAATTTACTTACCTACTATAAAAAATGTTATAGTGAGTCAATCTTAAATGACAGATATCCTGTTGAACAGTTTTAGTCGCAGTGTGATGATAACGATAAACTAAAACCTTTCCTACATGAAACTATTTTCTTAATTCAAAGAAGTAATTTCTGAGAATAACTAACAAACAAACAAAGTACTCATAGATAATAAAATACATAGAGAACCTAACGTCATTATCCATAGTGCATCAGAATTAGAGCAACGTGGATCATTGTTTATCTGTACCTCTTTCGTTTTATCTATGACATAAACTGGCAAATTGTTATGTAAACAGATAAAATCGGTCAGCGATTTGTCACGTGCTTGAAAGATTGATCCGGGTTTTATACTACGGTACTTTTCTGGGTTAGAAAACTAAGTCTAAAAAAGAAACTACTAAAATTACTAAATAACACGAAACGATAAGAAAATGTGATGACAATGTCATATTTAAAATGCCTGGTAGCCAACAAAATATCATACTAAATTAATTATAAGTCTCTTCTTTAAATTCTGAAAGCCAAAGTTACAAGTGACACTAAACAACAACTCCACACAACTAATAATTTTCTACTACTAAACTTGACAATTTACGTAGAAATAATTACTATGAACCTTCAACTAGAAATAATTTTCTTTAAAAATATGCCAATATTCATAAAACGCAATTTCCCTCTACATTATTTTCTATTTTTATAATAATTCCTGCGAATATTAATGGCTTTACGGCGCGTTGGCGTTCGGTAGATTGAAAAAGTTTCTTGTTAAAGCAAAAACCTCAGTTCAAGTTAGATAAACTGCCTGTATTGGCAAATCATGTTTATATTAAATAATTTAAATATCTATCGGAATTTTGTGCTTGTTTTACCTGGTTTATATTTATTTAATACATCATACATATTGATTAATGATGGACAGGAGATTTTGTTCATTAATAGTCATTTCTAGTTATTTATGATTTGGACCTTACCAAAAATTATCTTAACCTGGGGCTTTTATATTTACTTTTAAAACTTACAGTTTTTCATAAAATATGCTTTGTGACCTTGCTTTTTCATAACCTTCATTTTTCATAAGTGGTAATATCTTCTCGCGTTCTTTAGGCAAAATATTTTGACAGAGAGAAAAATAAAGTGACCTAATATCTATCCCACCTTTTCTCCTTTAAAGATAGTAGATACGTAATACAAGGATCTTATCTCTCCAGAAAAATGGTATTTAACTCTGTATTTACTAGAACATTCAACAGACTTGGAACCACATCTACGGACAAGAAACGCCTTATTCCACAGATACTGGGCAAACAGTTAATAATATACCTGTGAATTGCTAACAATTTCTAGTCTGTCCGTTGCAAGCTAGACAGGTCGAAGTAAGCCAGGCTTGTGTAACAAGGCCGTTCAAGGCAGACCGGCACGTGGGAACGCTTTCGATGCCTTGCAGACATTCACTTGTCTTTGTGTACCAATAAGCTTAAACCAACGGGTTGAGCCAATACTAAGGCATTCTTTACTTTTAATACTATAAATATATATACTAATATAATAAATCTGAAAGTTTGTGAGAATGTATGGATGTATGTTTGTTATTCATTTATGCAAAAAGGGCTGAACCGATTTAGTTGAAATTTGATAAATTGTACTATTATTCCGGGAACGGGAACGATACGGGTAATTCTGCATGTATTATACACATAAACCTTCCTCTTCTTCAGTCCGTTCCGTTCCTTCAGTCTTGAATCACTTTATCTGATCAAAAAAACGTATGAAAATCGTTTGCGTTTTAAAGATTTAAGCGTATATATGGACAGACAGAAGAAAGCGATTGTTTTATATTGTTAATTGTTAAGATGATTATTATGGTACAGTTTGTTCGTAGAATGTTTTTTGTAAAATTATTTATAGATCCTTTCATTGCAGCAATACGATTGTTCAGGAGTGAAAGCTTATTGTCAGGTAAATCTGCTTAGTTTCCTGACATTACATAAAGTAATTAAAGACAATGTTTTCATTACTACTCAGTCGGAAAAACCGTTGTAATTAAGGGAACTGGGAGTGGACTAATTTGCCAAATAAATGTATTGCTTTGACTCATGTAGCGGGATAAATCTAATTTTGCATAAAATGTAAATTTGAAGATAATTTTTAATGTTATGCAATTATATAATTGTATATGAATATGCAATACCAAATTTATTTTAGTTTTAACCATTATATAAACCATTAATTATGATGTAAGGCAAACGGTCGTAATTATAATTTTTAAACAATATAATAAACATAATTATGAAAGAAGCGTTGTTTTATTTATAAAAATAAAACAGCATTTGTAAATAATATTTCAAGTTGTTTTATTTTTAAATAACCTAGAATTAAATTGTAATATTTCAAGCTTGGCTTATTATTTCTATCAAACATTATGTTAAGGCCGTTTCTTGTATTAACAACTGTCTAATCAATCAAAATGGTTTCAGACATTCTCGCCTTTTAAATTTAGATTTTGCACACACATTTAGCCTCGTTTTGTAAATTATAATCTAGTAGAGTATAACGCGGTGTATCTTGCTAAAGCCTCGGTCCCTTTACTTATAAATTTTCAATACAGTTCCAATAACACTCGCCTTACTCTCTGACTATTTGAAGAGGAATTTTGAAATCAGATCAGTTGGTCCAAAACTTTACCTAATTTTAACATTAGTATCTAAGACTGTTATAAGAACTTTCTTTTAGTACATAAATAAGATAGCGAAAGTAATAACTAAAAGGTATAGCGATCTGTTTTGATATTCACGTTTTACTTTGAAACTGATTATAAGATTTTGTTAGTAATTTAGCAGATTGATAGATAATGTCTATCGGGGAGAAACAGTCTTTTTTTATAAAAGTCACCAATAACGCGACGTTTTTCTCAGAACTCTATCATCCATAAAATAAAAGGAAAAATACACAATAAAAATTTACAAAATGTTGATAATCAAAATTTATTCGATTCACAGTTGAGTGAACTAATCAGTTCTGTTGAAAGTATTATCGTTGAGCACAAATGGATCATTTTCACTGATTAAAGCTCCCCTAAACGAGTCCTCGAGGATTAAAAGATCGGAGTTGTTACTTTTAACGTCGACCTCGCCTCTGATAGATTTCAAAGTTTTATTACTGACGAAATCAATTATTCGCTTCGTAATTCCCTTTGAACCATCCGAACCATTTGACTTATTCACATTTAAGCTAGTTTCGTTAACATCAGCTACCAAAAGGTCAAACATATGAGCGTCAATATCTTCCGGTGATTTTGTATCAGTATGATGAAAATATTTCGAAGATCGAGACGTTGCATTATCCTCTTCCAATCCATCTTCAACGTTTAGAGTTTCAATTTTATTGGCGCCTGATAACAGAATTGAATCACCGATTATATTTAGGACAATAGTATCGTTCGCTTTTAATAATACGATTCTATCGTCCGACTCTGCAGCTTTGTCTTCCAAAGTTTTATTTTCCTTGAAAAATTTACCTTTAATCTTGCTACTGGAACTTCTATGCTTCCTAGATTTTTTCTTAACAGATTTTCCACCCATTTTGATTTCTATTCTTTGAACGCCATCGTCATCTATAATTTTCAGGATCAATGACGTTGGACTTTTTATATTGTTAGCAGGCTCTGTCTCGTCTTTGATTGACCTCCTGTGACCTTTTATAGGAAACAATGGGGAGGATCCATTTAAACGTCGTGTACAGTTTTTTATGATTTCCGTGAAGTTCATTCTTGGCCAAACTGGAGGCAAGACCCTCCTTTCAATGTCACCTGAGGGTCCGTGATCATACGTCATCCTTGTTAGAGGATTTTCTGTCGTATTGGTCATATCGGGGATCTTTTCTAAGCCATAGTCTATGTTATCGCTTGGTAAGAAAAGATCGTTCACATAGAGAGTGTCAACCTGAAAGAATTATTTTATGAACTGAAATTATTCCATAGAAATTTAACAAAAACGTGTTGTAAGTAAATAACTTATAATTGACAACTTATTACAGTGAGAGTAATAGGTACAACATTTTTCACAAATACGCAAAAGCTGGCGAATATTCCCAAGAATTTGATGTTAAGAAATCGTAATTCGTAATCGTAAGCTTAGTTAACACAAGGCTATGATAATTTGATACTTTTGGAAATGCTTTAAAACTAAGTACATTTTTATGCCTTTAAATATTAATGGCAGTACAAGATAGTAATAGACCTGTACGTATACTTACAGAACCGTATCTTCTCGACTCATCTTGAGTTATTTTCAAAGGTTTCGGATTAACAATCGTCATCAGATAGCAGAGAGCACCAAAAGATACCAATATAATTACTGAAGACGCCACAATAAAAATGGGGCCTTTAGACATTGTTATGACCGGATTTAAAATATAATAAATTTAATGTAAAATAAAAAGCGTTGTTTAAAAAGTTTTACACTTCATATATTTTGCCTTTCATTGTCAGGTTTGCAATGGACAGACCAAAGATTAAACAAAAAGGTTTAAATAGACTATAAATATGCTAGCAATTTTGACATAGACAATGCAAATTTTTACGTTAGAAAAATTATTGTTGGAAAATTTTGCTTCTAAAGCTTTTTGGTAATTAAATATAATCTGTGACATCGGTCTTACCTATGACTGACGTAGAATAGTGTGATCTAAATTTTTAGAATAAACGAATGCAACCAGGACCTTCACCCGATGAAGTGAAATGGAACACAGCGGGGTTTTAATCAGAACAAATAAATTTAATTAAGATACTCCTGGCTTTTTACTCTCATAAGTATCCTGAGTAGTAAGTATATGAGGATATACACAGACTCGCAGATGGAGAGAGATAGGTAATACCCTGAATTTACAACATACTTAATATCCCGTTATTGCCCCGGGAACGGGAACTACACGGGTAAAATCGCGGGGCACGGCTATCTCTGCCCCGTTTTACTGATATCAGAAACTTTTGAAAATGGTTCTGTTATCGCGTGTCACGCAGCCCGGGAAGCAGCACGGCGAGTAGCGTGGGCCGTGGAGGGCATGCCAAACAAGCTGTACACACGCGCGCATTTATCCTTTGATGTGCCAACTGCCAAAAAACCGACACTCGTGACTCGTCCCGTTCACGGCAAGCACACGCACGTGCACAATGCACATGCAAATAGTCGAACGCCCGTTCACACGCTCGTGATTGTGTTTGTGTCGTTTTGAACGCGAGCGCGTAAACGAGCGTAAAAACTATCAGCAAACTAAAAATGAAACAAAATTTTAATAAGGTAACTTTACTAAATACGAGATATGCGTATCAATACTATTTAAATATAAGTTGCATTTAATTCTAATCGTTTCGGATTCACGTAAACCTCTGGAGGCTGAAAGGAAAAAAAATACCCATTATTGACATTGAACATATTTTCGTTTTAATATAATATAATAATTCTATATAATTTGCCTACTAAATAAATCGCTAAATAATAAAAAAGGCGCAGGGTCAACATCTTATAATTTTTGTTATTAAAAATAGAAATGTCAATAATTAAAACCTCCTTTTTTAATTGGGATATGCTTTTAGGAATGCCGCGTCCTCCTCGGAGGAGGAAGGAAGAAGGAGGCGGTTATGTCGGACTAGCACGGGATGGACCACTACCGGTTTCTACCAATATTCCTTCGTGTGAACCGCAAGAGTATCCAAGAATCCTATTTAGGTATAATAAACTTCAACAGATATACCTACCCTTTTTAAATGGTCTTATTGGTTCATAATACGTAATTACTAATTATACACTAGTGACGTCTAGGTTTTCCATATCGTTTTGAATATGGAAATATAAATACGTTTGCGCCAATTTTCGTTAATATTTAAACAAAAATCGAAAAATAAGGAAGATTAGTAATACAGAATTTTACACACACATTTTTATATAAAAAGAAATAAATTACCAAGTCAATGTCTATGTCTTCATGGGCGTAGTATTTCATCATTAGGGACGCTTTTTCTGGTATATTTCTCAAGCCCGGGTCGACGTGAATTAATAATAAGAGAAAACTTACAAAGAAACTAACAGTCAGTAAAGAAAACACCATAATTAATATCTGAACTTTCATTACGAATATTATTTCGATTTCCACGTACCGACCTTAATATCATTATATTTTTCATTTGAAGTTGACAGAAACCCTACTTACAAACTTTTTTTAGGATTGATTAATTTCTAATGGTCTATAGTATAATAACTTACCTCTAAAAAACAACGACGCGATGTTATAAATAAACTTCTAGGAATGGTGATAAAAACTTGTAAGGGCCCAAGGTGCATAATAAAGCCATTTAAATGTCAAAAAATATGCAAATACCCACACTATTTTTTTTAATGCTAGTTTGTACAGAATAAAAAATCTAACGAAATAAAATAATATAATTACAATAGCATTATCTACATAATAAATTTGATTTAAGATTTGTTGACGTGTTTTTTTAATATGTTATTATTTATTATATTGCCATATCGGCAAGGTAATTTTTGATAAAAAAATCTATCACCTTATAGACAGTTCTTGTCAAAGCAGAAAATTATTTTTAATACAAGTTAGAAAATGTTAATTTTGTAAGCTAATTATTAAAAACCAAAGGTTCGTTGTAAATCTATCAATATCAATGATATTATTTCATAAATAAAGTCCACACTACTACTAGTATTACGTCTAGAATTATTTAAGCTTTCAGTTGAAGTAGAATAAAAAAAAACATTTTAGTTTGCGTTTAGTTCGTTTACATACGTACAATATATACAGTTATACAAGTAAACGATGAAATAGATTCTCTTAAACAAATTTGTTTACAAATTTAGAACAAATAATTATCTTAGTTATTCTGGGTTATTTATAAGTTGTTTATTTTCAGTCATGGCCAAAGACTCAGTAAGACACAGTGATACAGATTCAGAAGCTGCTTCAGTACGTTCTATTGGAAAACTTGGCGCCATTTTATGCCCTACCATTTGTGCACTTTTTTTGGTTTTTCTTTTTGCAATATCTTTCATCGGCAGTAAACTTCTTTACGAACATACACACGCGGGCAATTTGTGCGTTAATCGTAAAATTGATGTTGCCAAGTTCTATGTTATAACTCGTAATACGACCTTAAAGTTACAATAAAAAACGAGGTAAATTTCATCATGCTCGAATTTGAATTAAACGCCATCTATTTTTCATTATCTTAACAACGAGCCCTAAGTTTTTCAAAGAGAGTTTGAGTTTTCTAACAATAGCACAAGCTGGCGTTTTATTCAATAATATTCTTAGTGAAACATTTGTTCTTTTTACAATACTTTAACTGTTAAAGAGTATAGATAAAATGTTATTCTAAAATTGTATAATATCAACAAAATAAAAGAATATTAAAAGCCATTGTCATATTATGACAATTATTATATTATATTTTTTATTTTGTAAAGAAAAAACAAGATAAGTTAATACACAGTTAAAATAGTTGCCTTAATTGTTAACTAACAATCATTATAAATTACTTATTTGGATTATGTAATAATGTATGTAGTGTTTATTTGACTACTCTGCATTCTTTTGTGTACTAAATATTTTTAATGGTAACATTACTTATATAAAGTTAAACGAATAAAACGATCCACGATTGACAGGTGACAACCGCAAGCCGACTGTTCACCATACCAAATTTTAAAACAATAAAATTCCAAACATGACATAAATGTAAAACAATAACAGTATTACTTCTAGGTGAATTTGTATTTTGTGTACAATTCTATAAATAATTAATTTGAATCTTTTGAATAACTAATGAACTTTTACAATCGTTGTTGTAAGTGAAAAGCATTTTTCAAGTGGACATTGACATTGAACCTCGAATCCTGTAAGTAATAAATTATGGTTTATCTTTACAACATTATTTTTGTTTCATTATCGATTGATTGTTATACTAATTTCTGTTATCAAAGAAATTCTAAAAATAATGAAAGAATTGTATAATAAGTTCCTGTGAATACAGAAACATTTTTGCTACAATACATATTTATATTTAAGCACACTCACAAAAAAAAATTGCTTACTGTAATATTGTATTTGTACATCTACTTCTATTTAACAAGGAATAAAGAGGCTTATTATAATAATCACATTAAATGTAATATATTAACGAATAAATAGTACTTTCATGTTCTCTCGAAAGTCGAAATAGTTCCATTTCTAATGGACTAAAATTCGTAACAACAATAAGTACGTATATATTATTATATTGATACATTTTTAGGACCTTTCTTTCTTTTACGACTGTGA
>DWAJ01003242.1:0-15254 GCA_018238005.1 Eurema mandarina
GAGATGAATAGAGGAAAAGAGTTGACCATGAACAAAGACAAACTTGAGTACGATATAATGGGTGCTAAGAAACTCTGTAAGCCCTTAAACTATACTTATACTATTTATATAAGCACTAGCGACCCGCCCCGGTTTAGCTCGAATATATTATGCATGTATTATACATATATAAATCTTGCTCGTGAAACACTTATCTATTAAAAAAACGCTTGAGAATAAGTTGCGTAGTTGTAAAGATTTAAGCATACGTAGAGATATAGGGACGGAGATAGCGACTTTGCTGTGGTCGTCGGTTGAAATGCGCCTGCTAACTATGTATATTAGAAATTATTTTTTGGGTATGTTAGTAACAGTTTGTGCTCTAGGCTATTTCTATTACATATAAATTATATATATATTAAAGTACCTGGTCTTGATATTCATAATAAATAAATATAATTTAATGTAATTATTTGATTACAGTTGACATAGAAGAAGCAAAGAGAATCAATATAGAAGCGCAAATAGCGCAACTGTCAGAATCCATAGATATGACGCAACGTGATCAAGATCTAATTAGATCGGTAATTATACTTATTTTTAAGACCTTATTTCTCCATAATGTTTCCATCCATAACGTTTTAAATTGAAAAGCCCCATCATCATTAATCATATTTGATCGAAAGTTGTCAAGTTTAATTTTATCTTTTTCAAGTAATGAGTGTTTTAAACAGTAGGTATTAAATAAAATCTATTCTGTAGTGACGATACCAAAGACAGAAAAGATAGGCACCATGACGCAGTAGGTTCTAGTGATAGTATTAGACTACCTACGTTCATGAACAGTCGCAAAGCTTAATACTTCGCGAATGCGTTGCCGACTTTTAAAAAGAAAAAAAGGGTAGGGTTTTTGACTAGGAATTAAAGGCTGAGATAAAATAGGGCGGGGACTTAAATAGTCTCCGGTGTTGCTATTTACACATCAAAATGTAATGACATCTCAATAGATAAATTTTGGCGTATGCATTTATTTAATTATTATTATTTAACCCTTAAATAGTTAAGACATATAATGATATAGCAACATTTCATTTTCAAGGAAAATCAAACGATGGGTAACATCCTGAAAACTACGGAAAAGGAGTACGACCATCGCGTCGAGCAAAAGCTCAAATTGGAGAATGAAATTTTGACGAACCTCCAAGAGTGCTTGCTGAATGACAAGGCCGTCGAGTCCATGGCTAATGGCATCAAGAAGATGCGGGAAATGTCTAGAAAACAGGTTTATTTCCTATAATATACCTTTGCAATAGATTACCAATTAAATTAGATTTTAATGACAATAACTTAACTTTAAAACTATAAGTTAAAAAAAAACAGCTGGTCTATTTATTTTTAAACTAGCTATTGCCCGCGACTCCGTTCGCGTGGACTTTCATATAAACTGTGATCCTCCCTTTCCTCCCTTACAATCCTCAAAAATTGTAGCCTATGTGTTATTCTGATGTATAAGCTACATTGTGGTAAAGTTTCATTCAAATCCATTCAGTAGTTTTTACGTGAAAGAGTAACAAACATCCATACATCCATACATCCATACTAACAAACTTTCGCCTTTATAATAGTAATAGGATAATATTTCCAATAGAGATTTTTAACCTAATTGAATTACAATCAAACTCTTAATTGACTCTTGGAAAACTATATTTGTTATTTACATTTATATTTTTCTGTATTGTATGTATGTATTTACGAACGAAAAGTATGTATATGAAATGTGTCCGTTATCTAGTTACCATAATATAACCTCAGCTAAGCATGAGACTAGATGGCGCTGTGTATAAGCGTCCTGAAGTATTATTATTATTATTAATTATAGGAAATAGCATTAATGGCTATGGAAAATAACCACGCGAAAGTGATGCTCGATATAGAAGTGAACAGGAGCAAACAGGCCAAGAACAAGCTGATTCTCGACGAGTTTCTCGGGAAGGTTCGAGAACGGGAGAAGGAGATAGAAGGACTTCAGGAGAAGTACGACGAGAAGTCTCTGCTCTTAATGAGGAAGCAACGCGAGCTTGATATCGTAGTGAAGCGGTACAACGCGCTGAAGGAAGTTTTTGATGTAAGTATCTAGCCTATAATAGTAGCCAGTAGGGTTCAATTAAATTTTTTTACAGAATATAAAGATATGGTTCAAACGCTTAGGAAGTTTAAAAATCTGTTCTCGGATTGTTGTTGTGTATGTGTGTTTACGATTTTTAGTTAAGAATTATTATGAATTAAAAAATATATTAGGGTTATGACCATTTCGTTGTATATATTCTTATATTTGCTTGTTACATTTAAACATATTTTATGAATGTTTTTTATTGTACAGTAACCTTAAAAAATTAGGATTAGATCAATAATTAGAATCTATTCGTCCTATAACGGACTAATAGCGAGCGTAATCACTAGAAGATTCATATGCACTAACATTACTGAACAAATATCATATCGCTCATTGGGGTGAAATTTTTTAACTGTATAGCTGAAGTCACCCCAAGAGCGTCGCATAGAGGAGTTGGAGCAGCAGATCCGGGCGCTGCGCGAGCGCACGGAGAGCATGCAGCACGAGTGGCTGCGGCTGCAGGGCCACGTCGTGAAGCTGACCGACCAGCACCATAAGGTCGTCGCTGATGTCAACCTGATCAACAAACGTTAGTATTGGACAGGAAGTCGTACAACATATCTCTGTTCAACTAGGCTACATATAGGTGCTTTTGAATCGTCTTCGAATCGACCACCAGTTCGGAAGGCAGGGAAGAACCGGCATGAGCTGGGAAGAAGGGGGATGTAACCTTTCTCTGAACCAAAGGAAGGATCCTCGAACGAAACCATCGAACAACTTTCTGGAAGTTGGGCTTAGTGGGATTTAAATTTTGTCCATATTTTTTTTCACATCTACTACATGTACTATCATACTGTAGCGTAGTAATTTGTTATTTAAATATCATACTAAAGCCATAAAACAATAAAATTAGTGCCACAGTCGCGGTCAGTGCGTGCGATTTTAACATGATGATAACTGACGCGAACTGACCAACTTACTAAACTGACTAAAAATTATTACAATTACAAAAGATATAGGTATATGATTACTAAAATTAAGCGATCATTCCACCGCTTTTTGCGATCAATCAATTTAAGATATCTAATAAGGTTCGATAAGATTTATCTAATTATCTGGGCTAGCATGTATTGTACCATGATGGACCCGTCCACTTGTAGAGGTACAGATCTGCGACCAGAAGACGATGCGTATACGCGCCGAATGTGCTCGCGTGGAGGCGGAGCAGGCGCGCGTGGAGCGCACGCTGCGCGACCTGCGCGGCCGCCTCGAGGCGCTGCAGCGCACGCGCAAGGACTCCACCGAGAGGAACGAGAACGCGATGAAGGTCAACGTGGCCATCACGCACGAGTACGCTGCTAATCTTAAGGTGAGTGGTGGTGTAGAGGTGGGAGAGGGTTTCTGAAGTTAAGGAGGAGGGGGGCTATATAAGTGTTTCTTAGCTTAGTACAAATATGTATACTAAAAACTATGAAATGTATGTACATGTTATAGATGATGATGATGATGATGATAGCATTGTAATAGATGAGACTTGTTAAATAACCTTCGATTTTTATATAGAGAAGAAGAAGAATTTAAAGTTAGTTTTAGTGTAACACGAAGAAAGTTACTCAGGTATTGCAATGATTTTTTTTTTCGCAAAAAGGTTACATTAGCGAAATTACTTGTTTTTGGACAGGATGCAGAGACGGAAATTATTCAATTAGAAGAAGACATTGAAGCCTTGGAGAAAGAGAAGATAAATCAAACCCAAGAGCTGGACCGTGTTCAGAGGGAAGCTCTTATTTGGCAGCGAAAGGTACAAAAATATTAATCAGTTTTTTATTATTTTTACTTCTGATGACTCAATGATTGTCAAAATGCTATCACATAATTCCAAATTGTACTTAGTTGTCTCTCAAATTAAAAAAAAAACATATTAACGATAAATAATGAAAAGCATTACAAGGAATTGTACTGATAAATGACGTTATGAGGCGTTATTGCAGTAGAAGATAAGAAAAAAAAACTCGAAAATTATATTGTAAAATTTCATGTACCTAATTAATTATATTGCTAAGTAACTTTGATTTTTATGATAATATGACATTTTCAGGGTATTTTAGCCGTAGAATTGAAAAGAAGTATTCATGACGCTAAATCGGCTGTCGGAGAGATCGGTCGGATGAGAACAGAAATTCATAGAATGGAAGTTAGTGAATGTACAGTTTAGCTATATTTAAGTGAAACGAAACAAATTATTTAGATGCAGTATTGTATACATAGTCGGTAAAAATTTTTCGAAAAGAAAATGTTTTAACTTACCTATATCCTTAACTTGCTATAATCTCATTGAAGGCACATTTAATACTTTTTATGTTTATGAAGGGATGTCCCCGCATAACCATGAAAAATAATGATAAAAAAACCCATAGGTAGAGAGGTAAAAATGTCTCTATTTTGTAATGTCAGTTTTAGTTTTAAACGTTTATTTCTGGGTTCTCTACCCATCTTTTGTTGTAATAAGTTCGTTGTTTATCAGCCTATGACATAAGCTTAGAATAGTTCGGCCTCTCGACAGTCGACTATACTAAATTTCATTACACAGACAGATAGACAAAGACACTTCGCATTTAAAATATAAGTATGATTTATAATCTGTGTCGAAACGAAGGTGCGTCGTGAGCAACTGCGCAAGACCAGCGAGAAGCTGGCGGAAGACTTGGCGCTATACGTGACGCGGCGCGAAACCGCCATGGACAAGAGTCGCGCGGCCGCTGCTGTGGAGAAGGCGCACGGCGGTGGCACCACCACCTCGCAGACCACCTACCACCACAAGCTGCGACTTGTCAAGGCGGACGTGGCTAGGGTTACTAAGGTTAGTGGATTGTTGGGTTAGAGAGATACTGATGATTCTGTTGAAATGTTGTTTAATGCTAAAGGTAGTAGCGCCATTTTGATAGTGGTCTATCCTGTACTTTGTGAAGAGAATCTTTTGGGTCGGTTAAATCGTTATAATAGATAAGGAATGACGGGCATTTTTTTTCCGAAGAACGAAAAACGTTCAAACGATGAAGAAAATCATTGTAAATGGCTACAGCATGAACACATATAAAAGGTATGCCTTATTTTGAGTGCTCACTAGATTTTGCCAGTTGCAATGAACTTGAACATACACTGTGAAGAATGTAGCAAATCATTTTATTCAGCTAAACTAAGAGACCTTACAAGCTATTATTTCGTCATGACTGCTAGCATCTGAGTATTGTTACTTTTTTTAATAAGATACGGAGTAAACGAGGAGGCGAGCCACCTGATGGAGAGTGGTCATGAACACTCGCGTAGCTTGACACCGATTTATATATTCTTTTATTTATAACAGAATATATAATTAAAATAAAGTTCAGCGTTGCGCTAGAGTGGGATGCCGACCGTGATTGCTTGTTTGAAGGACGTGTCGGAGGCGAAGCAGCGGTTCGCGTGCCTGCAGAGCGAGCAGGAGCGGCTGCAGCGCGAGGCGGCCGACACGGGCGCGCTCAACGCGCAGCTCGAGGAGCGCGTCGCCGGGCTCGTGCGCGACATACAGGACGCCGACCAGCAGAAGCAGTGGGTACGTAGCTGCTGGGGGACCTTTGAGGGAATAGCTGGAAACAGGATAGAGGGGAAGGGGATAGCTGGAAAGGGGATAGATACCTTCCAGGGATCCTAAGAGTCTGCGAGGATTCTTGCTGTGAACAAAGCGTAGTGGGTTCTGGTCGAGAGAAGTCTTATATAACCTATGCTACTTGGGCATCCTAACATCCGAAGAATGTCTACTATAAAAAAGGGTACTAGCACGTTTAATTCAAAAGGAAGGTGATAGAAATTGGATAGGTTAAAGGTCTAAATTCAAGTCGCGTCAGCCTTCTAACAATATAAAATTATATCAGACTTTAATATAATAAGAATTTTTGATCCCCATTCTCCAGCAAGACCGTAAATGTTCTAATTGATATCCGGATTTCAAAGGTATATAATTAATGAAAAGTGCTATTTATAATACTATTTCTTGTTAGCTTCTAGAACGAGTAGTACGCAGCCAGCGTCTAGGGGCAGAGCTGGCTACAGCTATCAAACGGCAATCAGTCCGCGTCAGAAAACCGAGAACTACCGTCATCACAGAGTTCAACCAGGGACAGGCTCTGAACGACAAGCTGAAGTACATAGTACGCACTATGGCCAATGAGTACCCGTACTTGCAAGACAAGTTCGATATGATAGCCAATACGTTGAATATACACTGTCCCGAAGATTCTCCGAGGTTGGTGGAAGACTGCGCATGCGTAGAACAAGAGTCGGAAGGCTTCGAGAACATTCCAGAAAAACCAGAAGAAGAATGACTTGGAAGTTGAAGCTAATTTTGGAATTTGTTAATGGTTTTCTTAATTTGAATTGTAATGGTGTATTTTAATAAATGTATTTTGAGATATTGTTTATTGTTTTTTTTGTTGAGACTTGGTTTAAGGACATTTTGAGAATAAATGAAAATACGGTTTATATAACAAATTAAGTATTTCAAACATTAATTCTAACTTATATTTAAAACCTTGTATTCCTTTTTATTTATATTATAATCTTATTTTTACTAATGAGATACTTCATAATTTTTAAATAATACAGTATAACCTTAACAAAAAATAAAATTTGCCTATAGAGAAATCTAAAGATAGTAAAAAAATAGTTTTATTGTATTATTTTTATCATACTGCAAAGAATGTTTCATTGACAAAAAAGCCGCATCAAAATCGGTTGCATAGTTTTAAAGATTTCATCATACATGTAATGATTATGTAATTGTTGTGTGAAAGAGAACGCTATGTTGTCAAAATTAGATGTTCATCTCGTTCCAATTGACAATATGCATTCTATATTGCCAGATATAGTTATTTCTTAGCATTATATAACCAATTATTAACATTAACCAAATATTCAATCAGTTATCTTCACTGCGCCATTGAAATGATTTTCGTGTGCAGTTCGTTGATGCCTGTTCTTGTGGTCAGACCGACCGAACAACACCCCGCAATACTTGCACGGATATTTCTTTTCCTTTGTATGTACTACCGCATGCCTGTACACGTACCTGTAATGATAAAAAATCAAAACACATATAATTTTTTCATATCAATGTATGATATAAATTGTAAGTAATAATGTATGATTAAACTTTGAAAACAAGAAAGTTTTCTAACAACACAACTGGTAACACTGGAATAAAATAATTTTAATTTAAATTGCGATTTTGACTCGGGTATTTTTGAGTTTATTTTTTTTTATACACTTAGTTTTGTGATTTTGACGTCATCGAGTGTGTAATTAACACACTAGAAAGACATTCATATTTCATTGAGATAGCATATTATGACGTCATTTGCCAGTTTAGTGACATTTCCTTTTTTATTTAGATTTCACAATTTATTAAGATAAGTTTTTCGACAAATACATAATATATATATATATATATGTATAACTTTATACTGTTGTTAGAAGTCATATTGTTAGGATGCATATTTTTAGGAGGCATATTGTTAGTAGTCATATTGTTAGGAGTCATATTGTTAGTAGTCATATTGTTAGTAGTCACATTGTTAGTAGTCATATTGTTAGGAGTCCTATTGTTAGGAGTCATATTGTTAGTAGTCATATTGTTAGGAATCATATTGTTAATAGTCATATTGTTAGCAGACTCACTTGGGGCTCGCGAAGGTCATGTCGCAGTGCTGGCACGCGTACGGCTTGGTGGCGGCGTGCAGCAGCGCGTGCGCCTTCAGCGTGGAGCAGCTCGTGAACCACTTGCCGCACTCCGCGCACGAGTACGGCTTCTCCTTCGAGTGGCTCCTGACAACCATAAACACTACATACTCAATACACATAATCAATAGCGGATCCAGGCTGAGCTGGTTCCAGGACAAGGTGGAACCCTAATTGAACATAAATTGTTACTTATAAAAATACCTATTATTACTAAACCATACTATGTGATCCCCCCCAAGCTGGATACACCACTAGGCATAATGCTTAACGTTGAATGTTTTAACTACATCCCTCTTTATTGATATATTGAACACTCTCAAAAGTACTAAGTAGTGCTTTCGCTCGATGCGTGCAGTTACATGTGCAGCGACAAAAAAATTAACAAACATTTTTCTTTAATTTGACATTGCTAGAAATGTCGCATTATGCTCTGTATTTGATAACGCTAAGTATAAACCAAAGTTGCTGTCTTCTGTTCGTCCTATGTATGTTGAAATCTTTCAAACTACGCAACGAATTTTCGTAGGTTTTTTTTTAATCAGACAAATTTATATGAGTATTGCCAGAAACAAAACCGTTACAATTAATTACGAATTACAGATAAGTCCATATTACGTTCATAGCTAAGTTTGTTAAACTTTGTATGTGCAAAATTATTTTATTATTAGTAATTTAATATATCTTAAATAAAAAATTAACAAACCGTAAATGTACTTGCAGCGAATACTTTTTGAAGAAGCTCTTTGAACAAATTTGACATAAATGTTCTTTTTCCTTGTCATGTACTTGCCGCCTGGAAAATTAATTAGAATTTTCTAGTATAAAATAAAATTAAACGTGATTATACCAAAGGGGTACATTCAGATGACTGGTCTTCATACAAACAGTTATGCTATTACATAAGATATTACATAAAAATCTATCTAAATACATTTATTTGTAAAACATTTTCTAGCATACAAAATCTACGGAAAATCTATCTTTTAAACTTATAAATACTTCTATGTAAACATTCAATATAGAAAATTATTTATAATCCTATTAAATTGCAGCAGTAATAATACACACATATATATATGAACTTACTTATGCCGGGACATAAGGTGGGCCGTACTGAAACCTTTCTGACAAATATCACAAAAGAACGGCTTCACCTTGGTATGTGTGACCATGTGCTGACCCAACTTAGTCTTTGATATAAACCGGCGGTTGCAGATATTACACTCGAATGGCAACCTACTTGAATCGTGTACGGTCAGTGTGTGCGTCTTTAGGTCTACGACATCTGAAATCAATACATATAATAAAAACGTAACGAGTCGCTGTCTGTACATGAAACATATATGAGAAAAAATATTATAGGAGACCTTTATTGATTCAATAGAACCCAAAACAATGATATTTGGAATTTCTGTCTGTTTGTCTGTTTGCTTGTCCACGCTAATCTCAGAAACGGCTCATCCTATTTGGATGGGGTTTTCAATGATATATTGTGGTAAGCTTCACTTAACATTAAGTGTTTAATTCATGTCAATCGGTTGATAAATAAAAAAATTATGGAAATTTAAAGAATCATGTTGAACTTGCTGAACGTTTGATGGCGCGGGTTAGGCATTTTCAAAATGTGATATTATAAATGCGAAACTCTTTCTGTATGTCTGTTACGCTTTCACGCCAAAACTACTGAAGCGATCGTAATTAAATTTGGTACACAGATGGTCTAGAGCAAAGTTTATATAAAGTCCTCGCAGACGCAGTCGCGGGCAATAGCTAGCAAGTTATCATATTGATAAATTAGTCTAGAAGAAATTTATCCAAACCCATATAAAAAATTCTGTCTTGTCTGTGGTAAAAACTTTAAGATATTAAAAACAACACTATTTACTAATATTTAAAATGTCTGTCTGTTGCAGTTATTAATGCGGAACCTTAAATATTTATTTTGTTGTTTTTATAGTTTTTGTTGTATCTGCAATAGAAATACATCATCTCTGAAAATTAAAACCACATGACCAAGAGATGTAAACATATAAATTTGTTAAGGGACAGTTGTCATGGTAATCATGTCAAGTTCGTCCTTTAATGTTTTAATGATAAATGGTTTTTTGTTAATAGACTAATAACATACCCTTCTTGCATATGTGACACTGAGATTTAATGCCCAGGTGTTTGATATTCATGTGTTTGTATCGTGCAGAATACCCACTGAACACTTTACTGCAGTATTCGCATGGATACTTTTTCCGATCACTAGCTGATGCATGTAAGGTCATATGTACTTTGATATTTCTAACACTCTTGCCACACACGGAACATACTTCTTTTGTTGCTTTCGTCCTTTTAATAATAACTGTTTTTCTACGGCCTCTTTTCTTTTTAGCTGGCAACGTTGGCACTGATGTAAGAAAAGTAATAGTTGAGTTTCAAATTAATAGCTAGTTACAGTAATATAAACTAGTAAATTTATTTAATAGTATTGGAAAGTATTGGAAAGTGAATATAAACATCTAAAATGTGAAAATTATTTTATTTGCTTTAAAATTTGCTGGATTAGTGAATTTAAAGATTGATTTTAATACCTTGTTACTTACAGTTTTCCTTCGCATCTTCGGAGACATATTCATATTTAATATTTTTTATAACACTAAGCAAGGTATCATCTGATTCATAACCTCCACATTCACTTTCTTCTTTGACATTAATTTCTTTTTTTATTTCGATTTTTGGAGCTCTATCGAAGTTATTCAATTTATCATCTAAGCAGTCAAATGAATTAACCTCATGGTTTGGTTTTGTTTTTGAACATAATGTTAAATAGTCTTGATTTCTCAAAGCTTGATCCTTGAATTTATATATATCAATTATTTTGAAAAAGCAGTTCTCACAAAGTTTTGTACTTATGTTTTGGTTTGGTCCAATCTGTAAAATTGGAAAAGTTTAGTTTTTGCAAACACAACTCACATCCAATGTTCGTAGCAGTCCTTACCTCAATATTTACACTAAATTGCATTATTTCCGAAGAGGTTTTTGATTCTTCTTCAATGCCTTTGGGTAATTCTAAAATATCTTTACTCACATCCGCGGCTAGACATGTCCTACAAACATCCATGTTACTTTATATTGTAAAAAATATATTGTGCAACGTTTATCCTTATGTATTCTTATTATAATTGTGCTTGTGTTCTAATAATTAAATAAATAACAATTTAGAGAGCCACGAAAGTTTAGTGTTTACAAATTTCATAAATATAGGAACTGTCAATTGACGTTGACGGTTCAAAGATTAGTACAATACTGACGTAAACATTTTTTTTGGTTGAGCTTAGACTTTCTGCTCGTCATAGTACCGAATCTTTTTATTTTATGCTCTTAAATCGTTCTAGATAGGTCACCTGTTCAAATGACCCATATTTTTTTCAACATGGGCCTAGTTACCTACTGATGTTAAAACATATTTAACGTAATAGTATTAAAGCAGATGGGCTTAATGTTACTAAATTACACACTACAGTAACCTAAATTATACCTAATTATTTTAATTTCCGTTGATAAGGTAAGTAATTCTTTTCTTTTTTGGGTTAAAAGTGCTATTTACAAACAAATTAAAATAGTCAATGATGGAACAAACAAGTTGAGAGGGTGACACAACATGATATTAACATGTATGAAAGACACCCGCTTTTCTCTGAAGCTAAGAATTATTAAAAAAAGGTAATTAACATTATGCTAGGAACGAAACTTTGGAAGCCGGGAGATAGAAAATAAAACACAACAAATATTTTTTTAGCTTTTATTCTCGTGTAAGAATCTTGGATACAAATAGCAAGTTTCGTATCAAATTAAAAAATTATATAGTAGCACAAGATAATTGTACAATAAAAACAGAAGCAATCTGGACGTGTCGACACTCTAATATTTAAAAATTAAAAATGTCTTAGAAAATAGGCAGGCACATATAACATTTATCTAAAATAAAAATAAAACTTAAACACAAATCAATCCCTCTATCACAACATTGTGATGTTGAAATGCAAAATCAAATGTTGCCATAATTAAATACTGTTAAAACTATATACAAATAGGTTGTTACAAACAGGCGCGCTAAATGTTAACAGCTGCCATTTTCAATAATACTTTTACAACAAATATTATTTTAAAAATTAAGCATTTATCGCCATAACTTTAATGGTCAATATTTTAAATGTCATTACTGGTGAGTTATTACTAAATAAAAAAATAATTTTAAAATCGCGTGTCAATTGGCTACAAACTTAATTTTAATTGTGTCAAAAACGCACTTGCTTACAAACAAGTGCTATGGCCATATTCGTTTTGTACTAAAAATAATTAATGGTAAAACATTGTTATACATATATAATTTAGTACTGTTTAAGTACCACGCAAATAAGAACTTTCATAACCTAAAATACGCTAGCCAAGTTTAATAATCGCGCTAAATAATTGACAGGGCAAAAGATAAATCTATTATTATATAAAATGCAATAATTACTTATAAATTACACTTACAGTAAGAATAAAATTTACAAAATACAATAAATTATTCCTAATCAATACATTACAAATTGGGAAAATTCGTAGCTAACGTGTAAAAATGTTTTTTATATGTAAGTATAATAATATAGTAACATCATATGTATTTATATATTTTTTTGTCATATTTAATACAACTCTCTTGTACTACGACAGCACTAAACAAAATTAGTCTTACATACAAGAAGGTTCTTATGCAATGTTTGTTCTATGTAGTTGTACTGTCATTTATATTGATAGGACAATCATTATAATACAATTCTCACATATGGTAAGCTCAAAGTACTCTAGTGTTCTCATCTTGGCAGTATAATAATTTCCGTCCTGTGCTATCCTCACAATTATTTTACAAACAATTTTAATTACATATCCCAAAAGAAATTGGATAATAGTAGAAAACAGTAGATCCAACGATTTAAATTTGTATCTGTGTATCGATACGAGCGTTTGTTTATCTGTGGGTCGATTCGAATTTTAAAAGTGAGTTTGAATTTGGAACGTGGGACGTCGCATGTGAGGCTGAGGGGCGGCGCGGCGTGGTGTATGTGTATTTGTGTATCGTATGTGTTTGTGTGTGTGTCTATGGATGTGTGTTTGTCTATGACTCGGTGGGCGCGGCGGGCGGCACGGGCACGGCTAGCGGCGACCGTTGCCGGTCAAACATTTCGAGGATCAGCTTCGGGTCGGTGCCGGCTGGGACCGTCACGGTGCCCGTCTGTGCGACACATCACGTCATCATGAGTACCACGTTACGCTCTTCTCGGCGTTCCGTGGCGGCCGCGAGTGTTTACCCTCTAACGGTTGACAAAACAGATTCCAAATTCGAGTCGCATTTTTTTTTTCAAACTTGATGGTATGGAATATGAACTCGACATTGGACACTAGCGGACGCCACATTTTGGTTAGAGCACACGAGTTAGTTTAGAATTGAATGTTAGTGTTAAATAATTATTTGTTAATATAAAAGGAGGCTAAATAAAACTTCTTGCAAAGGATTTAGCTCTAATTGCAACAAAACATACCCAAGAAAAAAAAAACATTTTTTTAAATTAAAATTTAACTGTTTACAAAAGAATAGTGTTAGTTGTTTAATCAGGACAGTATAACCATGCATTAGGTTATTTAGACAAGCGGGTATATATCGTTGCTATCAAGAATAGGATATAGAGGTTCTCCTAGTTTTCCAAATACATATATGGTATAGCATTAGAGTAATGCTTAACCCTGAATGTTACAACTACAGCATCGCTTCGCACAATCAAGCACTAACTATAACTAATTAACGTTCCAATAAGCTTCAGCATAATTCAGCATTGTGCGCCACTGAGTCGCACTATGCTCTGTAATTGGAAAACTAGGAGTATGTAGCATATTAAAGCAAACGGTGGGATACCTCAATACGGGTGATGACGCCTTCCTCGCGACTGTGCTCTAGGACTACAAACAAAAACACAAAGCGACCGTCAGACAAACAGACGGAAACGTAAACATATAATAATGGTATATGAAGCGAAATCATTGTATGTACTATCAAACTTTCTTTTTTATATTCTCATTTATTATAGATACGAAAAATAACACATATATGGGAAAATATATCGGTTTAAAACAGTTTCCTAAATAAAAAGAATATATATTCTTATATTAGAATTATTTTTCGTACTAAATATAGTGAAATCAGTAAATATCTAAGGGCTTTAGCAAAATATTTACTTGAAATATGAAGCTATTCAGATACGAGCCACTCATGCAATAGGAAATCTTTTAAATAGGGGAAAACTCAGAATATTGTTGTATGCTTTATTTTAAGCCTGATCGTATCTTATAAAAAAGATAAACATTACATATTCAAAATGCAAATTTAGAAAAACCTTTATTAAAATGACTGCTTGTGGTTTAATATTTAATAATCTCTATGTGTAAAGAAATGTATTGACAGGCAAAGTATTTTTTACATTGACCGTTTGAATAAATTTAACATTTTGAAAACTATTTTAAATTTTTAATTAAGGTAATATTTATTTCAGGTACTATTATTTTTTTTTGCACAGTAGGTATCAACATATAGTAGATATATGTATATACCACACTCGGTCAACTAAAAGTTCCTATTGTATCGTGGCTCAGTGGTATTACTCACTGTTCTCGGTGGTAGAATTGGTGGTAGTAGTAGTGGTGGTGGTCGCACCGTCCGCGTTCTCGTTGATGGCGGTGCGTGTCGTCGTTTTTACCACCATGGAGCTCGTGTTCACTTGCGAATTCTGGAATACATGTTTAAGCATATTAATTTACTTTATCTTTGTAAATGTTTTACATACTGCTTTAAATAGTTTTCGTGCTAAAAGTAAAAAGAGTCAGAGTAAGTGATAGAGGGTCACTCTTATTTATTTCTTCCTCTATTTTATGTCTTCTCTTTGTTATTAGTTTTCGAATCAGATTTATGTATAAGTTAGATTCGTTTGGTTCAAAGTCAAATTCATTTTTACGACTGCTTGTACGGTAGTGGAAGCAGATCTGTCATTTGCGTCTTGTGCCAAGGATGCCATTTTTACGCTGGGAAAGTACATTTGTAATGTCAATTTGTATTTTTCTGGAGTCTGGGTGTTGCTATCTTATGTATTTTTAAAATATAGGAACCATAAACGAACCTTTATGTAATTTATAGATTATTTAGTTGCCTAAATAGTTTGGTGTGAGACTAAATGGCTTTGCCATAATAAGCGTTCCAAAGCTCCTTTTTTTTTAAATCAACCCCCAAAAGATTGCGCGCGGGTTTGAAATTTTTTATAACTTTACGCTGAATAGATTGTAATGAAATTTGGTACACAGATGGTCT
>DWAJ01003243.1:0-15250 GCA_018238005.1 Eurema mandarina
ACTTTAACTTCCCCTTTCTCCCCCTTATAACCGTTTTTTTAGTTAAAAAGTAGCCTATGTTTTATCTCAGGCTCTAGACCATCTGTGTACCAAATTTCATTACAATCGGTTCAGTAGTTTTGGCGTGCAAGCGTAACAGACAGACAGACAGACAGACAGACAGACAGACAGACAGAGTTACTTTCGCATTTATAATATTAGTATGGATTTGCGGAAACTTTTTACTTATGAACCAATTTTGACCATTCTATTTTGATTAGAAAGGAGAATCCAGAAATGGAAACTATACTGGAGTCTCATGATTTCAGAGAAATTGTGAGATTGGGTTGGTTGTTTGCGTTAAAAATGGACAGTATAATACGGTCTTTTACAGTTAAGTGAGACGAAACTGCTTGTAAAAACGCTTCTGCAGCAAAACAAGAGTGACACAAAGCTAATGAACGAGCTGAGCTTGTGGCGCCACGCGGCGACGCTCGACACGCCGACCTTCTCTCCGTTCAACGTCTTCCAGTTGGACCGACGTCTGCTAGCACAGGTGCTGGATCCTTATTTCTTACTAATATTGCAAACGGAAAACTTTGTGACCATTCCATCTCAGTTTGTCACTGTTTGACGCAACAACAACTGAATTAATTTAGCTGGAATTGGAAATAGAAGTACGCTATAACCAGAATTAATACACTGGATATTTTTTGTTCATTCTAAAATTGTATTTCATTACCACATTTTATGCACTATGTAACAAACCAGTTAACAAGTTTTTAGCAGTAACAATAAGAACAATTTTGTTTTCATTTCAGACCCTAAGTGCTGTAGTGACCTACATGGTAACCATAACTCAAATAGTTGTAGAGACCAAAAACTAATGACAATTTTAGAAAAGTTTTAAAATTTCCGGTATTATCAGTCCATCCCGGCGTTAGGGGACGTAGGACGTGGGACCTATATAGGCACTTATGATGAACCTCTAGGTCCAAACATTAGAGCCGAAATAAGCTTTCAACGAGGTTTATTATACAGCGGGAAATCCTCTTATGGATCTAGCAAGCCGTCCTACTACGGACTCTGACAAAGTACATCTGTAAGACGTACTTTCAGGAACGCCTAATAATTCTTCCGCAAGACCTTTGAGGATTAAAGAAGCCTGACTATTATTAAATGACAATTGTTTGCTTACGTGTTAAGTGGATTGATAATAATATAGTTGTTACCTATACGTTCCATCAAATATAGTTTAAGCAACTACACAAAAATATTTGCTTATATTAGCCGCTAGATGGCGGTGACATAGCTTTCAGTCGAGGTATATTTAGCCTGTCGTAGTTATTAGTAAAATAATCCTGTGTATTATTTCGATGTTTGGCCTTGTAAATAAATCCTTAATCTGTACAAGTATAAACAGTTTTATGATGAACGCTACTTGCACAGAGCTCTTAAAAATCAATTTGCTATCTCATTCGCTATATAATATAAAGTTGAGTTACAAATGTTTTTTTAATAAATATATTTTACTTATATACTGAATCTTGTCTTTATCATCCCACCCTATCCTTTACTATATTTTACTTTTGATTTTCGTTATAACTAACTGTATAAAAGATCTATGTTATGAAAAACCTAACTTAAAAAAAAAATACAGGACGTATAAAAGTATTTAGTATTTAAATCCTACAGAAACGTTGTGCTATAAAATATTTTAAGTTCACGACAACCTAAATATTAATCTAGCAATTTAATAATATTATAAAGAAAGTCGCCCATTTTAGTTTTTCCATCGCATAAATATATGGCTTTGTGCCCCAATATCAGATACTGTCAGATCAATAAAACCTCACGCGTATTTACTTAATATAGCTCAGATTCATATCGAGTTGTAATTAGGTACTATTTAATAGTTCTATGACCAAGTCATGTCACGGTCGTTACTTGCTTTAGACGTGTATAATGAATATGGCTAAGTCGTCTTTCGTCGTCGTTTAAGATTCTGCAATTAAGCAAGTGATTTTTTTTTATTTTATCACAGATAGGCCTAAAATTTGTATCTTCGTCGTCTTTTAAGACGCGTTATAGAACTAACATATTAATTGATTTTACGTTATTTTTTCAATTAATCTCGATAGAAGCGCATTTAGTATTTCTAAAATAGAATAATTTACATTCCACCTTACTATAAATCTACAATCTATAATTTGTATACAATAATTTATGCATATTGCATGAGTGAATTGGACTGATTACTTCTTGCGCAGTAAACTTAGATCAATTCTCTCAGTCTTTAAAACGAAATGAAAGCATCCCTATTTTGTATATCGTAGTTAGAGAATGTCTGGCATGCGAGGCGCGTTACGTGTGATCTGTGCGATGGGCCGGCCCTTCGGCCTGTGCCCCGTCGTGTTCTCACCAGAGGTTCACTTGTCACGGACCCTCATCGTGTACTCCTACTGCCTCTTGCCGATTTACAGTGAGTACTATGTTTTTTTATTACATTGTGCTAGTAATAACATTGCAGTATTTTTTCCCTACAAATATGTTCATCTATATAACAAAATGTATTGCTCATTTGTCTGGCTATTATTATGAATTCTACAGATTATGTTAGCGTTGATTCATTTCATCATAGTGTCTTTTATCGAACATGGATACTATATTTCTCCGTGTTTCAGATATTATTTTTTACTATGGCATGTATCTAATGTACGAAGTACCTTATGCCGATCGTTCTTATCACTACATAGCAAGGCTTCTGAGCTTCGGAGTGATTGTAATACTATCTAATGTAGCCATTTTGACCGCTCCGTACCGAGTTAAAGCTTGGATGCGGCACTTGAAAACTATGGAGAAGGTATGCTTAGTTTATATCACCCGAATAAAAATTGATCGCATATTGGATCAATTTTTATTCGGGTCAACACGGTCAATAACTATGAACTATGAAGAAATTACTTTCATTTTTTGTTCAATAAATGACATACAGTTTAATTCTATTTCAGATTTTAATGCGACAGAAGATTCCTGAAAAGTGGGATATAGCGTGCCTTATAATTGCCATCGCTATTATTGTGTTAATGCAAATTGACATAATAGCTGTTTACGTCTACGAATGTTCACAGAATCATACTTGCATTTCTCGTAAGATATTATAACTATATCGATACAATCTATTCTATAACAGACACACTGAAAGAATGGTCGACTACAAAAGCACATTTAGACATTATAAATGTCAAATCGTCTGGGCACTAAAAGATTCTATAGTCGTGTCGTGATAGAAGAACAAAATTATTATATGACTAGCTGGCCCAACGCGACTTCGTCCATGCTGTAATTATTGTACCCGAAACCTTTTATACTCCATCTACTATTTTATTTTTGCTTAAGAACCATACTCGTACATCTAGGAATATTCTAAAAAATTATGTAAATCGGTTTAACTGTTATATATGTTAGTATACTTTTTGTATTTTGTAGTCGACTGACGGTTTAAAAAAATCGATCGAAGACTGACTTTTGAATTTGCCTTTTATTATTAAGATTAGATTAATTATTACCTAATGTTTGAAATAACCAAAAATGTGTCAATCAAATGTTATCGTGTCCCCAAATTAATGACACCGTGAAAATGAAACAGACACCCGTTACCCGTATTATATACACCTACTCAAATCTTTTGCCTCATATTTGTTTCATGTGTTTTAGCAATGCAATGGAATTTACGGATAATGCTAATTATTATGTCTTATATATTGCACGGTGCTTCTTTCCAATTCATATTTTTGGTATTAAGAATATATTCAGCAACTGCGTTTGTTAATAAAGAGCTTAGGACTTACCTTCCACAATCAGGTAACTTAGTTTTTTTTCAGTTGAGCTAACAACACTAATGCACTATACAGTATTATAATTATATATCAATAAGGAATATTTAACGAAACGTGGATCGTTGAGAGCCGTGAAGAGAAAACTTTGGAGGTGGACTGGGGTAGCGTCTTATGCCCTAATGTCTAAATATGTTCCTTCCCGAGAGACTGAAATAATGTATTACTGCTGATATACATAGTTGATTACTAATCTTCGCTAGTTATAGATCCAAAGAGCGTACGTTTCGATAAAAGACAGGCGACAAACAAGGCTCGATGGCCCCACTCATAATATGAAATTGATTAGATGACAATAAATTGAAGAAATATATGTATAACTTTAACAGGCTAGTTTGAAACATATATCGCAAGCAAACATTCTTCGTCATTGTATAATATTTCGTGAAAGGTTTCATTGGGTTTAGTGCGGTGATTGGTAGTGCTGGAGACCCACATTCAGCGTTACCCTCTTTGATGGTTAATCCTTCCAACGCCCTTGAAAAGATATTTGATGGGAGACAGGAGGTTATGCCCACCATCGGGCAACCCCTCTGCTTTAAATGTAATTCCCTCTTATAAAATATAATTTTCATTTTGATTATGTTACCTTTTCACGACCAAATTATGTAAGTTTTTAATAAAATTATAAGACAACTATATTATTATACTTAAAAGCCATTCTAAACTTACCCACACCAGAGCTGTTAAGCTCCGCGAGTTTTCATGGGCGGCGATGACCACAAAAATTTATTTGATTTATTATATACACGTGATAATTACCAAATTACAGATTACCTATTTAAGACCACAAAACTAAGAAACAATTATATTATTAAAATGAAGTCAACTCGTAATAATTACAAAGGTGTGTATATATGCAAATAAATATTTTAATATTATAATCGTATTTGTGCCTGTGAATGTACCTACGTGTGTTATATTGTATGTGCATGTGTATATGTGTGTGTGTGTGTGTGTGTGTGTGTGTGTGTATAAGTTAACATTTTAAATAATTTCAGCTCCTCAGTCAGAGATACTACGGGAATTAGGTCTACACTACATATCTATGTGCGACATTGTCACAGAGTTTACAACTAAGGAACAGCTGGTGACCATCGCCTATATCGTAACGTTCACGACACGACTCATATTGTCAGCGTATGGTGTGGCCCAGTCACATGTACCCGCATGTTGGTATTACCTAATCTATACTACTTTTAACATCATCAGCATAGAAGTATAAATCCCTTCTTTGTTTTGTTCGGAAGAGTAAAAAACACACTTGCTTAAATATGAAACTATATGAATATAAAATTTCATTTTACATACATAAGGATACCTGGCTAGCCTGTTACAGTACGTAGGCTGGGCTAGTGTTCAATATAAGTTCTTATTTCTTTCAGTATTTACCTATGCTATGGTATTTTGTATATTAGAAGTGTTCTATGCAGTGTATATATGCAGCATTACAATTCTAATGCTCGAGTCTTGTTACCGCACGAGTGAACAGGTAATCAACCATTTCTAATATATTCTCAAACTAATGTGTAAGATAATTGTTTCAGCGGTAAGAAATTTGCCGGAACAGACAAATTCTGGACGAAGACCGTCTCCAATTATGTGTCCATTCATAAACCTTGCTACAGGCAGTTACTTTACTTATTATGATTCTTATCAGATCTCCTTCACATTAGATCAACGAGGGAAAAATAAACTCTAAAAATAACTCTGTTCAACATGAGTAGAGAAGAGATTCGTAGAGTCTATTCGTCGAGAGAGAGGGAGCATACTTCTTCCTAAAAACAAGGCCTGCAACACGCTCGTGAGACCCTAACGAGCACTCATGGGCGGAGGTGGTTACCTTCGATCAAGTACCCCTCCTGCTCGTTTGTCCGCTTTATTATAAAAAAAAAGATTCTTCAAGACTGGAGTACGGATCTATTAGTTATTACTGTCAAAAATAGAATTGATAGAATTTTCACTTTAGATTTTAACAACTTAAGTAATATCTGATGATGAGAGATAAATTGTGGGTTGAGGTGGGTTATTTGCGTTAAAAATGATATCGAAAAATTCAGTCTTTTACAGTTAAGAGAGACTAAACTGCTTGTAAAAATGCTTCTGAAACAAAATAAGTGCGACACAAAGCTAGTGAAGGAGCTGAGCTTGTGGCGCCACGCGGCGGCGCTCGACACGCCGACGTTCTCTCCGTTCAACGTCTTCCAGTTGGACCGACGTCTGCTAGCACAGGTGCTGGATCCTTATTAAATATAATTGCGTACCTTTGTGAGAATGATTGCATGGTTTGACGCAACAACTGACTGCTCAATGGATTGGGCTGATGTTGAACATACAACCTGTTTGTCCAATTTCAACTTTCTACACCTTGGAATAAAAAACATTTGCTTTTTGCCACGATATTGAAACGGAAACGGAAATTATAAGTTGTTTAGTTTTATATTTTAAATATGTTTCCGTAAATCATTTATAGTATTATATGGGTAATTGTAAATTTTTAATTCATTTCTAGATTAGGTTTTGTGTCTTAAATTCCATACATAATAGCTCCAATAAAAAATAGTCCACTTTTTTCTTTCTTTCAGATCCTAAGTGCTGTAGTGACCTACATGGTAACCATAACTCAGGCAGTCGTACAGACGAATCAATGAATACAATTATTTTAAAGACTAAATTTTAAAACGTATTTCGTAAAGGTTCCATAGCCTTATATCTCTTCCAGGGTGATGTTTTTACCTTACACTAGCTAAAGCGTCTTCATAAGAAATCTAAATAGTAATATTATAAGCTTATATAATTTGCCGCTAGACTGCGTTGATGGATAAGTCTGAATGATAAAATAGTGTTTTTTCATTGTTTTGAAGTGTGGCTAAGTTCACAATATTCTGAAGTCCAACCAGCACAAATTTGCACAAGATGGATTTATAAGCAATTTAATTTAATAAAGTGGAATCCTGTATGTTGTTTTATTTTATTTTATTTTACTTGATAACATAGGAGGCAAACGAACTCGCGGAAGAGTCAGCGAAGGTCCCACTCGCTGTGGTATAGGTTAGCGCTGGAATAGATGTTTAGAGCTAGAGAATAGCTGCGCATCGGTACAATCGCGCTCGTAATTGATTTGAAAATACTATTAAATATTTATCTGTTATTATAAATGTGACCTTAAAGTAATTTAATTAACTATATTATTAATTTTATGATAATATAGAATGCTGAATGATGAGGCTTTTAATATGCAAGTATGAAAATTCAGTTATTTAACAGATAATTAAATATGTAATGGCTATTATGATATTATTAAATGTTTTGGGTTGTCTTATCTTTTAAGATAATATATAACAACTTCATTATTTTATAATTTTTTTTGACTACACATTTTTCATCTGTATCGGTTAAAAAACTTAACTTTACAAAAAAGAAAAAGAAACTTAACAACCAAAGTTTAACAATTTCAACAAAACTTAATTTTAACGTAATTCAAAACTTTCTGAACGTGACTGTACTCGCTCGCAAGCGGAGCGTCGTATTGGTCCGAGAAACACAGCACGACTGGGGAACCAATCAACGCTCGCGCACCCGACGATCACGTGCCCCGCGCGCCGCGCCGTTACCTCGATACCTTATTTTGACTTCTGCGCACGTTTCGTTCAGCGCTAAAGATTCGTGCCGCTACTTATACACGATACTAGTTACACGCTACACATTACACAATATTCACTATACACTATTTAGTATCAAGCATCGAAAGCTAGCTTATTCTGAAATTATACCTAAAAAAATACGTAGTAATTGTACATGGTTTGTTCGATCCTACTAAAATATTGTAATACAAAAAAATGTTATACTACACAAGTTTTTTTTAACAATATAATACACCAATTTTGAAACTAATGACCTAAAAGTACACTCCATGAGATATACTGTGCTGTTTAATGTGTTAATATATACAAACATATTCACTTGCCTACACCATGACAGGTTAAAATGCACTAGACGAGATCGCCTTTTTTGTATAGGAAATTAATTTATTTTATAATAAACATAATTAGCTGTGAAACAGTGTTTGTCGTGTAATGTATAGATATAGTATGGGCACTCTAGGGCCCTCTGGCTGTGGTTGTTTGTGTACTAATATAAAATAGTATTTGTGATGTCCAGTAGTGTCTATTTCTATGCGCTCAGTGACGTTTTATATATAGCATATATTTTAGTAGAAAAACACAATCATATAAATAATATGTTATCTATAAATAAGACTATAACATGTTACTATATTTATTTTTATCGAATCACAATCAAAAAAAGATTTTTATCTATAAATAAATGTAGATAAAAATGTATTTTAAAAATAAATCAATGGTGAAATAGTGAATTATGTGCTTAGGAAATGCTTTTGTATCGAGTATTAGATTAGACGTATATGATTTATGTTGTTTCTGTTGTGTTTATTTGCTTGTTACACCAGTACGTTTTTGTTTATTTCAGAATCACTTATCCGTACCAAACACAAATAATTATCTTCATCATAGTAAGGTTCGTTTTCTTTGTAACATTTTAATTTTTTTCATCCTCGCAAATAAATTGCCTCGGTGCTTTTTTTCACAGAGATTTTTATCCACATACGCTATGACAAATTTCATATAATTATTTATAATATTATAATACTTTGCATGTATAAAGGTTTTTTTTATTTTATATCGCACATGACTTATGGCCTTCAATTATTAGCACGGTAATTTTCTTCTACTCTATATTTTTACCGCCTATTGATAACGCCATCTCAGCGGTATCGGTACAGGTTTTGGCTTAAATAATAGGGTATATGCACATAACTTCAAAATAAACGGAATATTTTTTTCTATGTAATTATTAAGTAAATTTATTATTAAAAATTTAATCTTTGAAAATATATATTTTATAATTCAATTGCAAATTTCCAAAACACAAGTTACGCCATCTATTTGGGAACGAGACATGAAACGACTTCGAGTCAAATCTTTATCGCGGTCATTCATAACTTAAACGTCACTTCCGTTTAAGGCGGTAAAAATAGCAGTCATTTTAATATACTTTAAGTTTAATGGTTTATATTTTCGAAGGGTTATATTTTTTAAGGTAATGTAATGACTTATAGAAGCGTAAAAAACATTAAAAAAGAGCGATCAAGTGCGAGACGGACTCGCCCATGAAAGGTTTTGTAGCAGCAAGTTACATAATATAAAAGTTGTTGTATCTCATTGTAACTTTGATGGATGTTTTAATAATAGTGTAATAAAAAAAACAAGTTTGATGAAAAATAACAACTTTTGATGGATGTATGCATGATAATGTACACTATATATTATTTTTACATTTATAGGCGGGACCAAAGTTTTTCCCTGAATGGGTTTGATGAAAAAAAATTGAGTTTCAGTTCTAAGTATGACGAGACACATTTTTTTTCTGTTTTTGTGTGAAAATCTTAATGCGGTTCACCGAATTCATCTACTTACCAAGTTTCAACAGTATACTTCTTATAGTTTCGGAAAAAGTGACTGTGACATACGGACGGACGGACGGGCAGACATGACCAATATATAAGGGTCTCGTTTTTGTCATTTGGCTACGGAACCCTAAAAACGTGCATATACCCTATTCTACATTTTATCTGTGCTTAATATATCTTTGCATGCTTTGAACACTGCGTTATGCATAATAAATATATTGCATGCCTATTGTGTAAGTAAGATATCATTTAAAATATGGTTAAAGAGATAAAATATAAATGGTTTTTTATTTTATTCCTAAGTAACTTATTTTAAATTGTAACCGGATTAATTGAAGCCAGCATTTAAATTAAACACATATTATTGGTGCGACACATTAATTGTCAATAAGAAAAGTTTAAAGATATGTACATATGTATATATATTTTTATTTCCATATATTATTCGCCTGAAACTGCATGTTTTGCTAACATTCTACTATAATAATCAAACAACATATTTTAATCAGTAGGTTTATACCGAAATTTGTATGACTAAAAATATATGAGCTAATCTGAATTATTCACCATACATTTATCAAATTGTACATAATATTTTGACAACAAAATATAAACCTATTGATTTATATACAAATTTATATATCATTTAACAAAATAAGGGAGAATATAAGGAAATATGGTTTTATAATAACATTTAATTTGTATAATTCCAGAATATGTCACCGTTGGAGCAGGGTTGGCTCGCATCGAGCTACCAGTCACACTGTAGTCCGCCCTCACAATATTCGTCCGCATCTAATATCAATATATCCTCACCCACGGTGCGTTACTCCTAATAATATTTATATAAAATTAACACATGCCTTTTGTAATGTATAATTTAACTAGCTGACCCGTGCCCACTTCTTGGGCATAATGTTAATTATCCGTTTTTTCTCCGATTCACTTTGCAAACGGAGTACCACTTAAAAGCCTTTTTATTTTTCGGTTTTTTATATAGCCTATGACACTCAGGAATATTGTGGCTTTCTATTGGTGAAAGAATTTTTAAAATCGGTTCAGTAGATCCCGAGATTACCCCTAACAAATTACTTCTTTATAATATTATAGTATAGATTAAAAAATATTATTCTTGAAATTGACACCATTGAACAAAAACAACATTGAACCTTTATAGCATTTTATATTATATTTATAGCATTCATAGCATGTATACTACATGTTATTTGCATATAGGTATAAATTTAATTTTTTTAAAAATGCTGAACTATGGTTTGTAAATAAAAAAGATCCTGGATTAATCCCCAGAAGGACAGTGGAAGATTTTTTTATTATTAATCATGTATATTTAGAGACTATTTAATGTAAAAAAAAAATTAGTATATAAATTAATAACGTGTAATAATTGTATTATAGATGGCACACAGTCCCGGTAGTCCTGTGGAATCATCGCAGACTGATTATAATAATCTTCACTCAGTGCTATTACAACCCTTCGAGCAAATAACAATGGTATGTATATATTTCACACACCAAAGTTAAAAAAATGAATGTTACCTAACTAATAAATAATCACATAATTTCTTTTTCTAAAGTTTGATTCCATAAAATAAATACCGTTTATGAAAATGTTATAAAGGATTGTATTAAGTTCCTAATGGAATAGTGATACTATCGAGGTGGCTTGAATATATTTAGCACTAGACTTAATTTAAACATACATTTGTTTTAGAAATGCGTTATAAATGTGTACTAAAAAATATGAGTTGATTATAACTTTTAGAAAAAAACAAAGTTGTATAGATAGAAAGTTTTTATCTATAATATATTCTATCTATAAAAAGCAGTTACTTTTTATTATTATATAGACAGGTAAACGAACAACTTAACTGAGCACAAATAAATGAATAATTCAATCGTATATTTACAAAAGCAAATTCTTACCAAAATAATTATTAATGAAAGTCTTGCAACGTGGCAGGACTTACCTTATTTATAAGTGATTAAATTTCAATGCTTCAATGGATTAGCAGGGAGTTGTGAGTAAATTTGGAAACTTAATTAAGCTATATTGTGTTCGGGCTTTATAAATAATATAATAAATAGATCTTAATATAATTTGTCAAGTGGACTATAATAATGATAATGATATTGGCACTCACAGTTGTGAGAATACCACGAAAGCATAGAGTTGCAGCACAAATATGCACGTACATAGATAAAATGTTGAAATAAATGTTATATAATAATTAGCATAATATGTTTTAATATTGTCAAATGTCTGATGCTAATGGCCTGGGTTACTATTTGTTTACGGAATTTAGTATGATTTCAAAATTATTAACAGTCTTTTAGGAGTACTATATTTAATAAATAAAATGAAATAATTTAATAAGAAAGGGAGAGTATATGTAGGTAACGGTAGGAATTTGTACCATAAAGATATTAGCACAGATAACCATCAAATTTTGGAGAAAGTTTTTATTTTGCCAACTGTATCCTAAACATTAAGTGTAACCAAAACCGTTAAATGTAATGGGTTTTATGTAAAAAAGCTTAGAAGTATTTGGAAACTGACCAAGATGATTTCAGTAATGCCTAGTAACCTTAAATACAATATAAGAAATTAATACCGTCCTTTTAGGAAGAAAGTAAATATAATAGTTTCCACAAAGTTAGTTGTGGTTTAATTAATAAATAACAAAAACTAATATTGTAACAGAGTTGTACATTTCTTTAAATACTGAAAAAACTTTTTAAGCCTCGTAGTACTGTCAATGTCAGGATATTCGGCTCAACGTGTCTTACTGAAAATTTGTTATTTTTTACTTACTTAAAAGTATGTATATACAAAATAACCTGGAATAGTAAAACCCTGTCTGTCTGCTGTCAACAAGTATAATTTGAATAAAATCGAGTAACAAAAGTATAAACAAATAGTAACAAAGGTGGTATGTGGCAAATATATAACATTGGTGTACGTTGGCCAAGGACTGGGCGCAGTTGGTGCAGAGTCTCGTGGAGTCGGGCTGGACCGCGCACGTTCAGGTCGCGGAAAATGTACGACACACTACACACATACATACTACCTATTTTGTTTTACTATGTCTTACGTATCGACTCGGATTGCGAGCGAATTTAGTCAGAAAAAATATAATAATAATGAAAAATTAATTGTATATTTTTAAGGGCAAATGAGTTAGGTACTTAACGCATACCTCAAAAGAATTTCGGATGCAAAAAAGAATCCAATATATTCGTTCGTGATCCGATGTAAGCGTATTAAGAAGCGTTCGTTCACTTGGATAGTTGATCACGGTTTAGTGCGCATAGAACGAGCAAGTATGAAGAAATGGGCATATTCATAATTGCTTCGCTTTAATCCTTTTCTTTTTACTGTACGTATACGGTGCTCTAGTAAAACTTATTAAAACACGTTTAGTTTTTTGATTAATGAAAACCCGAAGGTTTAATAAACACAAGAAGTATAGTCACGATAGTGAGAAAAAAACGGTTCAAATAGAAATAATAAACGTGTTTATCGATATTTATAATTAAAATACGCAATGCCTTGGGGTTTAAGTTGAAATCTCAATTCGCGTATAACAAAAGTTTCAGTTTTCCTGCAGCACAGTTTTCTCGTAGGAAACATTTTGTACGTCCAAGTTAGATATAGTCCTATTGAAGTTTCTTGGCATGCCTAACTTTATACGATACGTGTTACGATATTTATATTTTAGTTTCGCAATATGTTTAGTTACGTGAACGACTATATGGAATGATGATTATAGCACAGGCATGATTCGATCCCTAGATGGTTAGTCAAGCAGCACATTTTTAGCCGCCTATTTTGTTCAAACCTGCCTACTGCAACTACGCTTTGATTCAAAAGCTTATTTATTTAGTTTGTCACGTGTTTTATTTTACAGGTTTTCTTTGATTTTGATATTATTTCAGTTATATGTGTTTTGAATTAAAAATTAATCGGTTTAATGTTCGATTCTTAACAGCTAGATTCACCGACGTCGAGTTACAACACGACGTACGTAAATCACAGTTCACCGCACTCGCCACAGACAACGAATTCACAACACACGTATTCGAGAGTAAGTATTTTTCACCTTTTCTTTGTTGCTTGCATTAAGTTGTCATATAATATAGAGATCAGTATTCAGTATAATTTATCATTTGAGTGGTATGACACAATTAATGTAGACGCTGTTTGTCTGATGTTATTATAAAATTTAAATAAGGTGTTGTAAAACATTAAAAAATTACTCTATATCTAAAATCAACCCCTAGGCTAAAGGGTAAAGGCTAAAATTTAATGTTTCAATCGTACCTCCAGAAGATACGATTGTGCGATACGAAGGTATTGACAATTAATTTTAGTTGCAGAGCCAAAAATGATTTTCAAACTAATATATAAAGAAAATGATAATTTTCTTCGATGGTGACATGTGCTATCTAATCTAAGTTTACTCTTAAGTATATAATTATAGGTGAAAGCGCAAGGCCTAGCGCCCTAGAGACCTATTGTCAATAAAAGTATAGAAATCGTTTTAGAGTGGTTGAGTAATGTCATATAAAACGTAAGTACTTCCAGGCGCCGAGCGCGTCGACGACGGGCATGCACTCGCACGCGCACCCGCACACGCAGACGCACGGGCAGGCTCACGGTCACGGGCAGGCGCACGGGCACGGTCACGGGCTGTGCGAGGAGCCGCGGCGCGCGCGCGACCCGGTGGCGGGCGGGGGCTTCCCCGTGCTGCAGCCGCTCTCCTCGCCCTCGCACCCGCCCACGCCCGCCACGCCCGCCTCCATACCCGACATCATTCTCACTGGTAACGTATTTATTATAATACGAGTATAACATGCTATTTCACGCCTGTATATTAATAAATGAAATACAAAATATATTCATGAAGCTATAGATCTTTACTTTTCCACGTAAAGACGGAATTGATACGTGATTGATTTAAGTCTATTTATATTTAGTGAGGCCTATTTAAATTTACGTTAGTGAGGCCTATTTAAATTTACGTTTGTGAGGCCTATTTAAATTTACGTGAGTGAGGCCTATTTAAATTTACGTCTGTGAGGCCTATTGTACGAGTTAGTAGGTTAATCGTACACCAAAGCCCTGGCGTCAGCGGATCGCGCGATATATAATGAGCATTGACATCTATTAAATTGAGTTCAACATAACATCTTATTGTGTTCACACCCATCATCCTGTTCGCCACTCAAACTATGTAGTTGCTACCAAGAGCCGCTACACCTATTTAAATTAACGTGTGTGAGGCCTATTTACATTTACGTTTGAGGCCTATTTAAATTTACTTTTGTGAGGCTAATTTAAATTTACTTTTGTGAGGCCTATTTAAATTTACGTTTGTGAGGCCTATTTAAATTTACGTTTGTGAGGCCTATTTAAATATACGTTTGTGAGGCCTATTTAAATTTACGTTTGTAAGGCCTAGTTAAATTTACGTTTGTAATATACATGTGTTTAATGTGTAACTGGTATTTTTTAATTATAGATTCGCTTTCTTTTACTTTTTTTTCTTTTTAAAAGAAGTACTAAAGCTAACGTAAGCAGTGTTGTCTCAACCGAGGCCATTGTGCAACTGAAAAAGTGAAGTCTCTGATTAAAACGCAAAAGCTACGTGCGTCTACTGCACGTATACGCGTTGTATCTGCGCAGTCAGTCAGATATCAGTAGAGGCGCGTTTCACGATCGCCCCGTGTGCTTAGGTTACTAGGTTGCGTTCGAATTGCGTTTGAAGCGCGTATACGCGCGTCATCTGCGCGTTAAAAATGCGCCTCATGAGTTTTGATTACTTACTGATTCTTACATCCATAGTTAGGTTAGGAACTAATTAGG
>DWAJ01003244.1:0-15249 GCA_018238005.1 Eurema mandarina
AGGAAAACTTTGTTTGTTTGTTTGTTTGGTTGTAATGAATAGGCTCAAAAACTACTGGACCGATTTCAAAAATTCTTTCACTATTCGAAAGCTACATTATCCACGAGTAACATAGACTAAATTTTATACTATATAATTTTATAGCGAAAGTAACTCTGTCTGTCTGTCTGTCTTTCCATCACGCTTAAACTACTGAACTGATTAGAACGAAATTTGGTACAAAGATAGTCTAAAGCCTGAGGAAGGACATAGGCTATTTTTTTTTAAATCAACTCCCAAAAGGTTGCGCGAGCGGTTGAAACTTTTTATAATTTTACGCTTTCACGGCCAAACCGCTGAACCGATTGTAATGAAATTTGGTACAGAGATGGTCTAGAGCCGGAGATAAAACATAGGCTATTTTTTAACTGGAAAAAAGGGTTATAAGGGGGGGAAGGGGGGTCAAAGTTTATATGAAAGTCCACGCGGACGGAGTCGCGGGCAACAGCTAGTATTTAATAATTACTTAATAGTTGTTTAAAATATAACTTTGCATTTAATATTTATTTAGTGCGCTGAATTTCAATATTTTTCTTTTAAATCCACCGAGGGGTATAAGTTTTCGAGAGAGCAATTAAATTATGGTTAAACATCATAGAAGTTTTTAAGTAAAACGTGGTTAGTTGGTGTGTTTGTTGGCGATTGCGTGTAAACTGAAATTGAAGTGTCTCGCTTGAAATGCATGCGGAAAAGGCGTCAAAGGCTTTATTCACATTCATCGACACGTAACGCCATCAGCTAGCCGCCGTAAAATTTAAAAGGATTGCGAACACATGCAAGGGAATAAATAAATTTACCGGTATCTTGCTTTGTGCTGGTTTTTAATAAAATTTTATTTTTGTCGGAATTTTGCGCAGCTTTGTCTAGTACACCACGTACAGGTGGCATAGACGCATGGTAATTTAATGTTTCTGATTAAGGAGCAGTGACTTCACAACCCTTTAACATGAAAACAGACGATGAGTACATAGATTCACAAATTGGTAAATAAGATTTTCCCAATGTCTTTTCCTAATACTATTGTGAAATTTATTACTTTAAGTTGAGACACCGCGAATCGCAACACTCCTCAGTGAAAGCTTAAAGTTTCATTGAGGCATTTACGTTCCCCTTCTGGACGATCAACGTAAATTATTCTTGCAGAAGAAATCTCTAAGGGCTGAATGACGGATAAGGGACGAGCGGTTTTATTGCTTACATCGGTCCATTGATAACCGCCTTAAACGTCGACCTCGAATATTAATTCAGGGATAACATTATTCAATAATGGCTACGTTTAGATTTAATTATGAATCTCTGGAAGGTGATTACCTTATTCTATTTTTATTGTCTTCTTATTCCAAATATTTCCATAAATTAAAATATTTAATTGATCACATAAAGTAATAACGGCAACATTCTAATACGATGGTGTCTTAAATCTCTAATATTCTGTTTTAACTGATCTAAAGGAGTAATTTAGCGCGGCTGAAAGGCGTTGTAAGTGATAATTAAAACCCCGTTACTACAGCTGTTACCGCGCTAATTCCAGAATTTTAATATTACCGTACTAGAATAGTAGTATGAGAAGGCGGTTTAATGTGAATTTACATTAATTCTCGGCCTTTTACGAACCGACTGAATATCGTAATGAATTTTAGGAGTTTATTTGTTAATCATTAAAATAAAAAGAAAACACTGCGACGACGCCGTAGCTTCGTAGCGCCAGCTGACACATCCGTGCCGTCTTTTACTTATTCTGCCGTTAACAGAAATATTTCACTTATAAATATAGATTCTGTAATAAATAATTTCTAACGAGCATATCTAATCCGCTTAGGGGAGAGAAAAGATATGCAAGACCTTCTCTGATGTAATCGACACGAATTTTTCATGTATATTTCCTTCACTCACAAATCCAATTTAATTAAGGCGAGGAACTCGCGGTTAAAATCCTATTTAAGCCGTTTTTATTACCGCCCGTCGGGCAAAGACGGTTTGCCAGATCGCGCTCGAAGAATTTGAGCGCTCGCTAGGATTTGTCTGGCTTTTATCTCAGCGGTCCTGAGTTCGTTGGCGTGCTATATCAATGCAAATTTATGTTTTAAATACTAATAATTCATGCGCATCACCAATAATTCTTTAAGATTTAACATTTCTAATATCAATAGGATGATTAGTAAATGTAAGTAAGAAAACAGCAGGATAGTATTTTATTATATTTTGTTCAATTATTACTATAAGTTTTAGTTTTATTCGAAGTAATGTTTCACGTAGGCTTACAGAACTAATTCTCAAATTAACCGTATAAAATAAATCGCAAGATTATAATGTCACAAAGTATATGAAACCCACGGCTAATACGTTTTTGTAAGTAGCCAACGCTACACCTTCCCCGTGCACTCGGGGGATCAGTCTGCCGGATGTTTACCCTTAATTCGGAAAAATCCAAGATAATCCCACCGCCCGTGATCGAACTCTCTTTTCTATACGTTATTTTACCATCTTTTTCTTACTAAGTTTCTTTTGCCTGAAACTTACAAGATTAAATGAAACTATTATTCAAAAGTTTAATTATTCAGAGGTTTATTATTTGTTATATAATATATTTAATAATTGTTTAGTATATTAAATTATAGACTGAGTTCCTCGTATTCAAATTGCTTCCAGTTTGGTTTCCGCGTAAAGTAATAAAGTAACGATTAAGAAAGGTTTTCGTAAGAGCAGGCATAAGATTTTGAACAGGGGCCAAAGACTAACAGGGCCGTGGTAATGATCCGAGAATGCATGCATAATTTAGCCGCAAAGAGCTTGTTTTGTAATGTTATTAGTTCGTAATCCCACTGGAAACAGCCAACAACATCATTTGCCCCAGCTTTAATATTAAAATAATTCATTTCGCACGCCCAAAACACCAATGCAGTCTAGATTAATTTTAGAATTACATTAGCATTTTTAATGCCTGCAATTATTTTTTGCCACAATACGTTTACTTTGTGAGCTCAGCAGTGTATGATTTAAATCAACCTTGATATGAACGCTGTATTTCTGAGTTTTTGAATTAAAATATGACACTGTTATACATTTGCAATAACATACATATTATCACAGAAAAATATTTACAAATTTCAGAATTGGATGAAGGTGACAGTCGATGTTTTCAGTGTAAATGTATATTAATAATAATAAATATAAACAACAGGTTTTATCATATATGTTCTATTACAATTTTTATATATTACTTGAAGAAAAGATATACTTTATATTCAAATTATATTATGTTAGTTGATTTGCCATTACTGCAATAAATCAATTTCTCTTGACACAAAACCATAAGACAATTTAATTCGCAAACTAATTTTCTTAAAGGTAATTCAATGACAACTTTGCAATGATAATTTAATCAGAATGTAAAAGGGACTTATTACATCGCTTCGAAGATGGCAATAAAACAAAGACGCAATTATTCAACATAAAATGAAATAGGTTTTTTATGACACAGTTAATCTATGAGTATAACATTTTAATCGACATAAATGTATTATTCGGTAAAATTATTAAGTAAAGGTATTGATATATACATTATATATTGCTTCTGTAAAATAATTTTGCACATATAATATCCTTATAACAAAATGTTACAAAATTCTCGATGTTTTTATTCTATTCATACTCTCATAATAAACCTTGAATGTCAGCTTCATAACAATAATAGTTTTATACAAAAAAGCTGTAAGCTAAGACTCGATATAAACGAAGTTATTATTTGAATTAATGCAGTAAAAACAACAATGCAAACGGATAACGATATCAATGCTATAAAATTAAATCGATTGCTCTTAATCCGTGCATATATCATTTGTCATACCGAAGAGGCTTAAATAATTAACTTAGTAGTAGCAGAGATAAAGGGAATGATTTAGACAAGCAAATCGGTAGGTAATCACGTAAACAGAATCGTGAAGGTATGTCAACACGGCAGAGATCAGACTGTTGTATTCGAGACCACGTATTGCAACTGTCGTCCAAACAAATACGAACAACTACTGAGGCTGTTTGATGTTGCTTTTGCGCTCCCAACGATCGTGTTCCATTTAAATTGTCTAATTAGTATGTTATTCAATATAAAATCTATTTTGTAAGACTTGTTATAAAATATTATTATTAGCAAATAATAATTTTAACAGTTTAAAAATAAGACTTGAAGTAGAGTTTTATATATTGTATTTAAATTTGGTTCAAACAACGAACCTATTGAACTGGCACAGAACCAATAACTGCCGGTGCTGAGTTAGATACCGTGGTACAATTTACGCTTTTACTGGAAATGACTTTATTGATGGGCTATTCAATTTTCTAGTGGCTATTGGGCATTGGCAGAATAGAATCTACAAGGCAATTCCATAAGATTCGGTCAAACGTGCACGAGCAACGAGGCTAAAACGCATTGTGCCAGTATAAAATATAACGTATAACGTTATCTTACTACATTCCGTAGAGACGTTATTATCTTTAAGAAATGCGCATTGCTCGTTTCTTTTGTAATGTGACAGATTTAAAGCAGGTTCGTTTCGCGAAGTTCGCGTCACGTACGCGTGATAAATCGTCAGGTGGCATTACATTTTACTAACGAGACAGGATGCAAATTTGATATTTTTAATCTAGCCGAAAAGCGAGAGCGTTATTCGGTCGGTTTTCAATTTTCAGTACAAACTTTTCTGTTAATAGTCATCCGAGCAGCTGAGGATCTGTCGAAATGTTTCCATCCGATTTCGGCGGAGATTTTTCAGCGCGGTTCAGTAGGTACCGTGTCGTACAACTGCACCGATGACAATAAATATCGAACGCGGCGAGCCGTGAAATCGAATAGGCTTCGTCTGTGAGCGTTTTACAATCAGCAGCCGACTGTCGCGCTTTACCCCCACACCGCTACACGGGCCTGCGATAACTTACCGACTTTACCATGCATAAAAACTTATTTCGCTTTTAAACTTGCGTGTTACATCCATTTAAACTATTTTAAATTATTAATTTAATATATTATTATACTAAATTTTCCAATTGTAATTCTAGTTTAATCGATTTAAAATAGAAAACCAAAAGTAATTGCATATTGATACAAGATATATATAAAAATTGTTCTTAAATACAAATATATAAACATACATACGTATGTAAACAAAGTTGATTAAAATCAACCAACTTCACAGAGAACACACACAAAGCTTCTTTTAATAACAAGTTGCATTTGCATTAAGGCAATAGCACTAGTACACATATAGGTGAAACGGTTTCAGTTACTTAAGAATCATTATAAATTTATAGGGCATGTAGAAAAACTTCATCGTTCACATAACGTTTGAACGCGAGTGAGTAAGTACTGAGGAGGAACATACAGGGGACTGTGCCTCAAGAGACTCGGCGTATGCTCGATTATCTCACAAGTTATTTCGGAAAGCAAATTAAAAGACAGACTACAGACTTCTCCCTTTGTGAATATGGACTTATTATAGGGGCTTTGATTCTTTTAAATAAAAAAAAAATTGTTTGTCATTTTTTAACAGTACCTACGTGTACAATGTACATGGTAGCTACTATCGATTCTATTAATTAATTATTTTTGATTGTCGATGCTTTAAACAGATTGATTAGTTTTTTAAAAGTCAGAGTCGAATTATATAATTCATAAAAAAGATTCGCACACTAGAATGCTCTATTTGCAAATGATTGCAGAATAATCGGGTGTGGAGTTATGAAAACAAGCCTCAGGCCCAGGAGTTTAATTTTCCTCTTCCGCACGGCTGTCCGCTCAGCCGGGCTCATTAATGGGCGACAATACCTCGCGCGTCGTCATTTGCGTCCTCATCGCGCCTGCCTTCCAATGCTAAACAAAAGCTCTCTATATTTTATGAAAGATGAGTGCTGTATTAAAATATTCTCAAGGCAATATCATTTGTAATTAATGTTCTTCGCGGTAGATGTGGGTAAGATCTTGGTGATTGCTTAAAAACAATACGGGTATAAAATACATACGTTGTTATGAGTTCCCCGGATACATTACCTACAAAAGGAAATGTTATTATTTTCTTTATTGTAAAAAATACAGTAATGAACTATGTATAATGTTTTAATTGTATCCATTTTATACGGTTTATTATTTTTTAATAATCCACGTATTGCACCTTTCAGGTATGCAGAACATTGTTTGAAATTTTCGGTTTAGAAAATTTCTATTTGAAAAAATAATTTTGTATTGCAATGAAAAATGTTATACGAGAAATGTATGTATGTACTTATCACAATAATTATAATAATACACAATAATAGATCTGATCAATCAATTTTAGATTCGAGAACAACACGCAAAATTGACTCCATGCTTGGCCTCGAAATGTTTGTCTATCGACGAATACGATATCCAACGATTGAACTTTCAACTACGGTATACGCTTTTTTTATTACTCTACTAATTAGAACTCAATTGGAAACTTTACTTAGTAGAAGTCATAAAAATACTAAAGTATAAGGTAAATAATAAAGTAATGTTTCCAATAATAGTGTAAGTTGGGTCGAAGTGGCACATTAGTCTCATGAATGAATCATCGCGATCGCGTCCCCAGACCCCGGCGGTCGTATTCGATTAGCACGAATAATTCTGAAAGGGAAATTGAAAAGCTAAAGCGATGCCCCCAGGACTTGCTCTTTCTGTTATTTGCGGCCGGGCCCGCTCCGCGCGGAATACAAAACTAGATTCATTGCTTTCTAATATGATGTTATTGATTTAGTGTTTTCTGTATGATTTATGCGCTAGAAAATTCCCAATGTCAAGAGCTTTCCCGCTCGCAATTGCAATGTTTTATGATCTTTTACTATAGCTGCTGCAAAATAAAAATAATATTAGTTAAAACATCCTAACATAAATGAAACAGTACTTTAACTCGTCTAATATTTACAAATGCAATTAATGAAGAAATATAATTCTGTTTTGGAAACTCACTTACAGCTAACTTCATACCTATAATAGCCACAAATTGTAAATGGTTAGTTTGTATGTGAGGCAATGCGAGTTATTTGCTTTGTCTTCGAATCCGACAAACATTGAATGGGCAGACACGGGTCGTTCAGTAATCCAGTGTTAATTAGCAGTGGGTCCGTGTGCGCGAAACATTGGACACACAGTACTGACGAATTTTACATTTGTACACGAAAATAATTAAAAGCTGCACTAAATCCGAGGGTCTGGATCAAACTTGAAATATTACATTGCAGTTTACAAACTAATGAACATTGTTCTGTGACGTTTGTTCTATATTAATATATAATAAGTACATATTTAGACAGTGGGAATTGGTAATTGTTTTGATTTCTTTCTGAAGGTTGTGTTTATTATTTTTTTTAAATACTACTCACCCGTAAAAGTAGCCCCCAAGTTTGTGGGCTTTGATTATACTCATAATCCTTCTTGAAATACTTTGTTTTAAAAAAAACATATCAAAAGGCAAATGTATAAAATGATTCAAAAAGATTTATGTTATTATTATATATTGTAGTGAAAAAAAAAATTCTATAAATAAATCAAGTAAATAAAACTTACGTATTTAAAGTTTATGTATGTTTGTGTATACTTGTCCGTTGTCCCTTCTGTTCTTTAACGAAGTAACGTGTGCCGCATACAACTAGTCTGACCGGATTGTTCCCGGCGTGGGCGTGTAGTGAGAATTCATAATTATGTCTTAAACACGAATTATGTTGATAGAGTTAGTTCGGAAAGGATTACCAGTCGCTACCACAACACCAAAATGAGGTAAGGGCTAATGATACTTCAGTTATTGTTAATTAAACTCTACAATGTATATATACAGGCAATATTACCTTGTACTGGAGGATCGTTTTAAAATTGCTTTAACATTTTTTAAACAGTAATGAGAATTAGATCAAATTGTTGAATTTAATTTATGTTTAAAACGGCAAGAACATTTTCTGACAAGATTGAAGTAATTTTCATAGCGACAGATTATAGATTCAAGTTCAGCGTCTTTGGTTAAGTCTTATACTCTATAGTTGACTAGTTACGACAGTGCTAATCCACTACTAATTGGTGGTCTGAAATCTATTAGACGTGAAACGGCAACCCCAATGCAATTATCGCAACAAAGGATTTACTGTCTCCATCATTGTGCGGCTATTATCTAAATGAATCAACGAAAGAACACAAATAATAACAAATACATATCCATCGTTGGCAGAAGAACCGTCCATATTGAACGAAGAATTTGAAATAACATTTCCCAACACAATATAATCCGAAGTAAAGTCATCTTCGACATAAAAGAAACACATCGAAATTCTTAAGGGGAAATATTACTTTGCAATCGCGGAATTCTTCACTGAAACAACTCGCGGGGAGGTAACGTTCATTTCGATAAAAGACGAGCAATATTCCGTGCACAAAGGAAAGCAGCCGATATATTCAATGCAGTGACAAGAAATGGCGGCACAAAGCGGTAACAAAGCTGATATTGAAAGTTACATCGTAGCGGAACGACGGCGCCGAATCGTTTGTCGATCAAAAATACATTTTCACTGCTTTAAAATTTATAAACACTAATGATTCATAATGCTTTCTTGTAGAGTCGAGTATCCGACGAGTGCAGGGCTTCTGCTAGCAGGCGTCCCGTGCCGCATTACTGAGTCCGTTCAGGATTTCCAACTTTGTTTCTATTCAATTAAATGCAATTTTAAACAATGTTACGCTTGTTACCATGTTATACGAATTACTATCAGCCTTTTCTAAGGTAAGAGGTTATTTTGAATAAACTAATTTCTATTTTTTCATCACGACTTAATTAAATTTATTTTATCAATGTCACTCGTGGGAAAAAAGTTTGGTTGATATATTATATTATGGCTTATAAATAGCATTCCTTTTCTGATTTCGTTATACTTTATTATAGGCTTTCGTTAGCGTTTTTAAGATTTATATTATGAAAGTTTTTGAAAATGTTAATTGTTGTCGAAATTTTATTAATTATATTCTAGCAGTTAACAACACCAAGTTAAATGCTTGAGACAAAATCTACAACAAAACAAACCAATAAGTATTTAGAGACAACGATAAAAATGCAACCTATTTGTACGCTATCTAATAAGAATATTTTGCACTTCAAAAGTTTTCAGTTTGCAAAATTTTCAGGCTGTAAACGCATGCGCGTCATTTACGCACCACCCCTAACGTTACGACCGCCTCCCTCGTGTAAATATTCCCTGAAATCTGAACCTTCACTTTCAGTAAAAAGAGACTATCATCATTTTTTCAATACAAAAAAACCTAACGTATCCTTCAAATCAAAGCAATATTTTCAAAGATTAAGCTTATGCCTGTTTGTACTTAAATAATTAATTTTTGAAGATTTTGAATGTTATCGTTAATGCAAAGGAAAATATGTCTTAATGTGCTGTAGTTAAGGATTATTTTAGAGTGAAGGGTGCGATTTGTTCTACAGGACAACTGAAGAAAAGAGCAGTCCAGTTAACCGTTAGTCGGCGTCGAGCCCTGAGTTGGAGCACACGAGCTGCCTCCGCGAGATCGTTCGAACGAACTTAGTTCGTACATACTCGTAGTTGCTGTGTTACATTGTCACATTGAGTAGTGCGCTTAACTGAAAATATATTGAAAAATAAAATCCCTAGAAAATGATTACATAAAGTAAATTAACTTTCAGGATTTTTTCTCATGTAAGTTTCTTCAATTGATAAGGCCATAATTTATGACCTAACTAAAATTGCTTTAAGGTTAAACTTTGTCTTTTAAATTCTGAAATTTTCTTAAACAAACTATTTGTAATTTTTTGTATATTTATAATATCACATTTATCAAATTATAAAAGTGTGATTAATAAATATTTAAAAACGTACGCATTTAAAGAAATCCAATTCATTTTAAAACTTTATGCTTCTCCATCGACAAATCTATCTTAAATCAATAGATTTACAAAATCATCAACATTTATGTCTCAACGATCTGAGTGTTAGAATGATTGAAATTCGCTACCGTTAAATTGTTAAGCATCTCCTTATCCAATAATAAATAAATGGGAGTAAAATGTAAATCGTATTTAGCGCGGGCGGGCAAGCGGGCAGTCGGCCGATCCTGGCATATTTGCCATTTCCTCGACATTCCCCAGTTAATTAAACCCATTTGTACACTGTCTTGTGAATTATAATTTATGAAACGAGAAAACATTTTAGCACTGGGAAATATTCTAATATTTTATACCTTGTATTGCAGATTTAATTGCATTCTTTTAACTCTTATAACGCGATGGTTGATTAGGAAAATCTAAATGAACTTATTCATAAGTTTTTGATTTTAAAAATATACCCAGAAAGAACTGGATATCGATAAACAAAGACCTTTCTCCACCTCCTTGTCGATATCAAAATAAGCCCGCCTCAATCTTAAGCCCCGCCTACTGACAGGAGGTAAATAATATATCTTTACATAGTATATTATGTACTATTTCATAAGATTTATGTATGATAATTAAAAACATGATTCATTCCTCAGTCTTAAAGAAAGTTCATGGTGGGGTAGTGCTTATATACAAGTGAAAATTACTTCGAAATGACATTGCCATGATGCAGGATTTGATATAATTCTAATCCTCGTGTCTATATAAGTATTACTTGTGATTCCATGTAGGGAATTTTAATTTCTACACATTTATTTTTTTAAACTAATGCATACTTATTTTTAAAAATAAGTTAACTGTTAACATTAAGATAAAAAATAACGTATACTAAACTGTAAATGTCGATGTAGTTGCGTAAAATGAACAAATTAGATATGTAGATAGCAAAGGAACTTTTCCAGCTAAGGAGTCGGAACAGTGCATACAATGTCGGGCAACAGCTCTAACAAGCCGAGAATTCGAAGTTACTAAGCGTTCCCGATCGGCTGACCGGCATTATCCTGTGGCTACATTTACTAACTCAACGCGAACAGACACTTTCAAAGCGTTTGAACCGACAGTTCATTTGAAGCACACATCTCTTTCCGCATGGACAACAATCGGAATCGAAATCAGTAGCCACCTAAACACCAGGACATGGAAACCCACTCTTTAGGCCGAAATCGCCAAACTCCTGCAGCAAGAAATCACATCGTCTACACAGACCACAAAGGGCGCAAGTAAGTATACTTTCCGTAAATAAGTAACATCTGTAGCTTTTATTGTACTCGTCGCCCCATAGATTTGAAGGGGGAATAAAGTTAACAAATGAGTGCTATTATTTCTCTCAATTTAGCCTAACAAGTAAGTTAAAGGTTCACCGAAATGTGGAACTCAATGTCCGTGAATTTCGTAATCTTCATTAATTTCAACCGCGAGTTTCTCTTCAGACTGCGTTCTTGTTTCGCTCGCTTGATTTCCTTTCATAACTTTATCTCAATTAGTTATCTATACGAATATAAATACTTGCACTTAAATCGGTAGGTAATAGCATATGTTAATTAGTTTTAACTTATGCAAAACTCGAGGTTAAATAATTGTTTTTTTGCGAAGGTGTTCCATAGTGTATTCCATAAATCAAACATTGCAGTTGCAGTGACAACATTATTAACATATTCCTGCAAAATACTTCCCGGTTTTTCTGAGCTGTCATAATTTATTGTACCGATAACATTTGTAACAAGAAATTAAACAACTGCTCTAGTATTTAACTCTATTAATGTAGTTGATAAGTAACATGAATCGATGATGTAATTGAAATTTTTCAGTTTCATTTTTTAATTACACATAAAAATTAAAATTGTCAATTCTCATTTAAAACTTTACTTCTATTAATACTATTAATATAAAAAAGTAATTTATTTATAATAATATTAAAATAGATGTATTATATATCTAGAACACCTCATAATCAAACAACTAATAACTTTTATTAAAGGTCATAGTCATATATAGAATAAATATATATTGATTAATTTTATATAGTGGTTAGTATTCAGAATGACCAAAAATTTAGTTTTAGTCAAGTAAATAAATTTGTAACAGTATAACAACGTAATAGTAGAAGAATAGTTTGTCTCATTGTGATATAAAATTTGGGAAGTGTTACCAGAAGGAAATTTGAATAGAAATGGTACGGCGGTCCACACAGTGGGTGGTGCGGCGAGGTGCGAGGTGCGAGAGGCGGCTAAAGTTGAATGTGTGTCACGGAAGGACAGCCGAGTTACTTGCACAGTTTCCGTTAGTCACATTTTCGCAACAAGGTATTCACATTTCGAGACTGGAAAGTTGGCGTTATCGTGTTTAAAATAGAACGACACTCACATCTAACTTTGTGATGCATAATGGACACGTCACTAAGACGTACATATTTGTGTTTTAGTCTATTCGTTAGTTTAATCATTTTATCTAATAATCATCCTCATCTTTAAATAAAATATGAGCTATAAGCTTCTATTCAATGTTTAGTTGGGTACTGGGTTATTTTGAACCATAAAACCATTTTTCATTATACAACATATTATGTATAATGAGAATTGGACAGTTCAAATGGTAAAACCGCAGAAATGATTACGCATATAAACCGAAAGCATTAGTCGCATTTACAAATAATACAACTTTAATGTAAAAAAGTTAAAATAACATTCCCATTCGGGCTCTCAACACATTCCGAACTCGTTCTGAGCGTGTATAAGTAAGGGTAAGTGTACAAATTGATTTATTGAAGTTAAGCGGGTTTCCGAGTTGCGCCGGAGTATTCAGGCCTTTGCGTTACAGATAAAGTGAAAATAAAAAAGAAACTTCACAAACAGAAATCCCCTTGTCGCGAGATTTACGAGCCGACACATCTACCGTACAGAATAAGTTACTTGTACACATGTAAATTTTAGGTTTTGATATAGAAAATTTAACAGCTCGTATAAAAATGTTCTTTACTAAAAATTGTATCAGTGTACATGTAGATTCAATACAATATAGGTTAATGATCAAGGGACGCCAGAACTACATTAGTGATCCATTTTCAACTAATACAATTTTATAAAGTTTTAGTGAAGCTAACAATTTCCTTGATTAAGCTTGAATGAAAGTTGTTCAAGCAACGTGATGCCTTTTGTGATAATTTTGAATAGACACGCAAATAGCGTTACATGCGTTATGATAGCTAAACAATGGACTATGAAATTTAGAAATGTAATGAAATTTCTATAATGAAAAATATTGATTTTACTTATTTTATATATCTTGATTCTATTAGTGATTAAAAATTCGTTAAATTGTGCAGTTTCATATAAGTTAATTAAAACTAGTTACAAATTATTTTTTATGTATAATCAAAATTCGTATATGGATACTGATTCTTTAAGCCACAAACACAAAATAGTACGTCAGAAATTCGCCATTGCTCTGATGCGATATTCACTCATTGCAGCTCAGTTCTGCAAATGTCAGCAGAATTTAAACACTATTTTCCGGCCCTGTTTGTCAATTAAAATATTTGGAATCGCTGAAATCATTGCATTGGTGGTTAATTTGATTATTTGAAAACTAAATGAGTTGATTTAGTTGGTTAAATTGTTCGCACGCCACTTGAAATAGTTTAGTATCAGAATCTGAAATATTTAAAATAGTGTTTACTACTTAACTAAGTTTTACTATAACTAAAAAATTATTTAATTAACGTCAAGATATATTCATGTTATAAAATATAATAATTATTTTAAGTATCCAAGAAAAATAATGAAGTAGACATGTTATTGTTTTGATTCCTTATATAGATAGTACAAATCTATCAATTGCACGGCGCGGCATCTAGAGCTCCTATAGCCTATCATGTATCAATGATTCATGTTTCCCGCAATAATTAATGAGTGAGCTGTCGATGAGGTATAAAATTATTCGATTCAGATGACAGCGCTAGTTGATTTCGGACCTTCCGCGACCACAATTTATACTGCATGTCACGTTCCTACTGCCGGCCGTGGCTTGTTTGTTCAGCCACAATGTGAAACCATTATAAATTTAACGTATTTAACTTCTTTATTGTCGGCGTATCCTTTTATGTCTCTTTTTTTTAAGGCTATTTATCCTCTTTTTATATAAGTATTGCATATTACGGTTTCAAAGCGTTTTTAGTGAAACGTCTTTAAATATAATTTGTATATATGGTACTGTATTTTATTCGGCTAAAATTTTTCCAAAAAAAAATCATTCATAATCAATAAAACTTATCTAGAAACAACTTTGCTATCCAGTATTTAGCCTTTGATTTAACGACCAAGGATAGTAATAGTTTTCCGCGATATGTCGAAACTAGCTGATCTAAATATAGTTGTGCGACGCGGACATTCGTTTCAGTTCGTAGCGAGATAATATTTCACCTTATTTTTGTTAGCCGTTTTTTCCCTGTTATATATGAAACAACCCTAGTATTGTCCAGTATATTTCGACTCTAGTCCAACTGAGGGCAATAACAACAATTGTTTATTGTTGTGTGTTATCATTTAGCTATTATAGCTTGCTTTATATTTCACTATATTACTTCCGTTATAAAAATACAATGAAATCTTTAATATTCACAGTAAATAAAATGCTTTACATTTCTGAATTCATCTGTTCGTTTGGTAGCTACATTTTATAAAATAGCTTAAACAAAGGCTTTCAGAGACAACCCATAAAAAGAAGAAGACATTTTATTTCATTACAACCTGAGAATACAGCTCATTAGCATTAAAAACATATTTGCACAAGCGTTAAAAGGCAAACAGCATTAGTTTACGAAAAGAATAGATTTCGAATAAAAGTAGTGATTGAAGCAAATTTATCGTGCGCAATCACGGATCAGATGTTAGTATTCCATTCGAAGCTCGCGGGAACCTCGTACCGGCTGAATAATTTACACGCACCTTCCTCAGGGATCTGCTTCTGCTTGTAAGGTGCTGCTGACGTACGTCCTGCTATCTACTTCTGCTTAATATTTTATGTACATATCTGACACCTTGTTCGACTTCACGGTTGATTGATTTGTTTGAGTTTTTATGTTACAGATTTTTAGAACAAAAGAAATGTTGTGTTGTTTCACTGTATTCGATTCCTTTAACGCCCGGTATTAATAATCGATCGAAAATCCAAGATATATATAAATCGCAGATATGCACCGATCTACGGAACAATCTCCAATCTAAGTCCCAATAACGAAAAAAGACATTACATCTGTTTGTCA